>PVJI01001721.1:0-66799 GCA_004026765.1 Micronycteris hirsuta
TATCAATGGCCGTGGGGGAGTGGGGAGGGGACAATGGGGAGAGGCGTTTTCAGGAATCACTGTAGAGGACACATGGAGGGAGCTAAAGGGGAGGTGGGAGGCTGGGGGGAGGTGGGGGGAGGGGGGAGGGGAGGGAGAGGATGCAAATAACTGTAATTGAACAACAATAAAGTAATTAAAAAAAATAAAACAGAAAAAATAAATAAATAAATAAATAAATAAATGGTGCAATATTGTAGTATCAGTTTTTGTGCTTTATTGCTTTGAAATCTGATAAGTTCAATTAATCTTTTTACATCATTCACTTTATTGGGGTATTTCAAAATATATTTTTTCATTTAAAAATTCTGTTACCAAATATTATACATAGGATAATACATATTTGTATATGTACTTAAATATACTTATGCATAGGCAATAATGTGAATGACTATAAATACAAATGTATCATATTTAATTTTGAATATTTTCTTCCTCAAACTGTTTGCATTTTTAATAAGCATATGTTTCTTATGAAAAAAATATATATTATATACATTTGTATTGCAACTTTTAAGAATCACATCCTTTATGAATCAAGGAATTTATGCAAATTAAGTTACTTATTCATCTATTAATGTTATGTAGGTGGGAATGGAGTATATAACTTTTAGCCTCTTACAAAGGTGTGATTTATAAGCCTGAGTGATTTAAATATGTATGAAATCTGTATCAACATATCTTGTCATAATTCACTTGGAACAAAAAAATTAAAAATAGAGCATATTAGTCCACTAAAGAAATAGAGCTATAAATTAAAATAAAGTATTTCAATAAATATGAGCAAGCAATGTGCTAACCTAGAATATAATTTATGTTCAAGGAAAAGTGGTAAAAATCCTGACCTTTATAAATAAGGTAGTAAAATTCTTTGAAATTATCAAGCCATGCACAGAGATTGGAATAAGAAGGTAAAATGTGTTTAATTATCATGGTATTTATTGAAATGACATAATAAGTCCTATGATAAAAACTCAGGCACCTATTATCAGTACAGTAAATCCTATCGCAATGGCCAGAAGATCACTAAGAGCTCAAGCAATGGACAAGCATCTGTTACAGCAGAGGGCACCACAGTGTCCTGGAAGTCCCAGACATTTTTGTTGGTTGGTTTGGAACTCAGTGTTGGCCCACCAGTTCTGTCTAACTTTGTCTTCCATCAACAACCCCTCTCACTCAAAAAGTATATGTCTACCTCCTGCCTTTGCGTTTGGTATTCCCACCATTTGAAATACCTCTGGCTCCAGACAAAAGACTTTTCACTCTCTATTCCTGTATGGGGGGTTATGGCCAATCATAGCACCTAGAAAGCAGAGAAATTTTCTATTCTGTTCATTGCTACATCTCCAGGACCTAGAATAATTCTGGGAACATAATGCTCAGCACATATTGCTGGGTGAGTTAATGAATATATCAAGGAACATGGAATCCTAAATTAGATTTCAAGTCTATTTGGATTCTATTATTATTATATTCTGCACTAAAAACATCTGTTTTCCAAAAATATTTATATTATTTCCTATTAATGGATCTTCTTTGAAATTTTTAATTATATATTGTAATTAATAGTATAATAAAACCATTTAAAATATTTCCTTAATTTTGTGTCTACTTTCCAGCTACTTTAAAACAATAACAGCTGCATTTTGCAATTTATATTTTCAAGAGGATTTATAAATATGAAAAACCCTTCTAATGTTAAACTACAAATTTGTGACAATAAATTAAGAGTAAGGTAGAGCCAGTGTTGAAGTAGTTTGAATGTAGACAAGAATTATGAAATGGACTGCAGCAACAAAAAATGTTCAACCACCTGGTCTACCTTCACCAAATAAAAGCACTCCTCCAAATTATCTTATTATGAAAGACATTATTATCCATGTATTTTGCAAATGTGAAATCAGTTCAAAGGACTGGTTTGGCCGGTCTAGCCATAGTAAGTTGTCCTCAAATTATAATGAAAGTTTATCTAACAAACTTAGAATTTGTGAAGTTAAATAAACACAAGTTGTCAGGAAAATCCCTATGAGCTAACATCACTGGTACCTTGCATTTCAGCTACCTGCCTCCAAACCACTGTAAACCAGGCACACACGGAACCTTCGCCGGCTGCTGATGAAGCACTGCAGTTTCCCAACAGTGTCCTGGATTCCAGGCTGTTTTGATTCCACTTCTAATCTATGCTTTCTTACCTCTGAGTACCTTGTTTTCAAGTTTCGGCTTCCCCAAAGTTGCATACCACTAGGCAAATGTTTCTTAACCTTGTACTGCTAGCTTCTCAGGATGAAAAAACTGGCTATGAATCATGATACCTGATGTCTCCGTTTTCCCTCTCACAACCTTTCTATTCCTTGCAGAAGTCAGGTCATTTAGTAGTTGTATACTCAAGTAACATCTATGCAATCACATCACATAAAAATAGACTATAAGGCTTTTCAGTGTTGAGACAGGTGTTTCATGCTTATATTCATATGATGTTAAAAGGAAAATAACCCTGGACTTGAATTCAAAAGAGTTGGATTTGCACTTGAGTAAACCGCATTATGTGTTAGATATGATACATAAATAGGAAACGCTAGTCAAACTTCCTGCATTTTAATTTAGATATTTATAACAGAGTTGGACAAACTTTTCTGTAAAGAATCATGTAATAAACATTTTAGGTTTTGTGAGCTATACTTCTCCGTCATAACTGCTTACCTCTGCCCTTAACGCTCCAAAGCAGCCAGAAACAATATGTAAATGACTGGGCATGGCTGTGATGCAATACAATTTTATTTACACAAACAAGTGGCTGACCACAGGTTATTGTTTACCAAATCCTGATCTATAGAGTAGGAATAATAATGCCTATCCTCACTCTTGCACAGGATTGATGTACGTGATCAAATACATGGGAATGTACTACTTCATGCACTATAAATTCCTATACTCATGCATGATGTTGATTATTATTAATGATTCTATAACCTTAAAGTGCATTCCATGAGATACTTTTATGTTGAAACATCATAATCTTACCCTTCAGTATCACAGTAAATAACTACTCACTTCCAGGAACAGCCTGATTCTAAATTCTGCTGAGTAGTACTGAAATACAAAATCCTGGATGCTTAAATCTATCTTTAAGTATAAATTTTTGATGTTTCATAATGGAGAGCATAAGACATAAAAACATCATAGTATTTTATTTTTTAATAAACATCAATAAAATATAAAATTAAATTATAAAGGGAAATAAAAATAATGATATGAAATTAGGGATATATATGACACACATTTTTTTTTACTGTTCTGCCCCAAAGAGAACATTCTGAAATGAATTTCCATCAAGAGTACTAAGAGATGATGTTATCCATTTAAATACATTTTAATTCATTCTAAATTATAATTGGAATACAAAGCACATGAGATGACCACATTAAGGAGGCATTGTTGAGCAAGATGGAGTTTGATGGCAGTTTTGCTGTCTGCTTGGGAATGCTGAGCAGAGACAACGGCACTTCTGCTAGGAAATCTGGGAGAGTACATTTTATAGACATCTCTGAGGAGCAATTAAACTAACTGAATTCAATTAAAAATTGGCTTGAAATCAAGAGGATATGAACATAGCCAGGAGAATAAAGCTATGTATTTTTTAAAAATATTTAAACTCTTGACTTGGAGGTGGGGGTTGAAGGAGAACATTGCACTGATTCATTCAGATACTATTGAGAATGAAATTGTGTTATTGCTACAATAGCAAATCATTTTAACAAACAAGGACCTTTAGGAATTATTACCAGGTCACTACTACAAAAACTGATTTAAGAAACTGAGTATGAGCCTAGCCAAAGAACTTAGAAATATCTTTTATACCACTTAAGTTATTCCCTTCTTTCTAATTATAATTTGTTTGACATGCTCTATGCCTTAATCTTCCTATATAATACATTGAAAACCATCTATACTTTTTAAAGTTAATCCTTTTGATTGAATTTCATATCGTGATATATGTATTCTATTTTCCAAATAGACAAACATACACTTATATACACACATAAGAAATAGTAATATATAAGGTCTATCTGGATAAAGTCCAGCCATTGTTAGTATAATGAGAACAGTTTGTGTGACATCAATGTCACTTGGCAGCCAAAGAGTAGACTGGAATGCACACATGTTAAGAATGATGACTTCACTGTACTAGTCAGTGGGGGTGGTGGACATAGGTGAATGAGCATGAGATGTACCAGAGATGAATCATGGGTCTACAGCTATGATCTGGAAATGAAGGCCCACAGATCCCAATGGAAGTCACCTGGTTCTCTACAACCGAAGAAGCCGCAGCAAAGTCGCAGCAAGATCAAGACCATATTAACTGAGTTTTTGATTGAGAAGGCATTGTCT
The DNA here is from genome assembly GCA_004026765.1 of Micronycteris hirsuta. Classification (NCBI taxonomy): domain Eukaryota; kingdom Metazoa; phylum Chordata; class Mammalia; order Chiroptera; family Phyllostomidae; genus Micronycteris; species Micronycteris hirsuta. Next base: position 4,429 of record PVJI01001721.1, read on the forward strand.
ATCACAATACACCCCTCCTGGCCAAACAACGAATAAGGAGTACTACCTCAATGTTCTTTGCTGGTTGAGATGCAATATGACAAAGATGGCCACAGCTGTGCACAACTAGTGATTGTCAACTTCAACACAACAATGCGCCTACTCATCCAACACATCTTGTACAGTTTTAGGTGAAACATCAATTCACTCAAGTGACTCAGACTCCCTACAGCCCAGATTTGGTGCCTTGTGACTTCTGGCTTTTCCCAAAACTAAATCATCTTTGAAAGGGAAAAGATTTCAGACTGTTGATGAGATTCGGGAAAATACTCTGGGGCAGCTGATGGTGATGCCAACAAAGGATTTTGCACTAATTTGAACAGTGGAAGAAACACTGGGAGAACTGTGTGAGGTCCCAAGGTGCCTACTTTGAAGGGGACTGAGGCATTGTTGTCCTATGTACAATGTTTCTTGTATCTTGTTTCTTCTTCAATAAATATTTATTTTTCACAGCATGTGACTGAATACTTTCTGGACAGATCTGGTATGAAGACCGTCCCAAGAAGACCGTCATTCTAGTATAAACATTTAGATGAGTAGATAACAATAACTGTATATTATCTTTTTTTTCTTAATGTGAAACTTACTTCTAAGTAATGGTTTGCACATCTAGGACCATGTAATGGAGACTTCTTCCTAAGCATTTTTATAGTTATCTATGAAACACATGCTGATATTTGAGTTTGAATTTGTGGACCCAGTAGAAAAGCTGGCATATAGAGCAAACAATAATAAGCTACCTTGATATTACATATGAAATATCATTAAATATAAATAATTAAAATTATTACAATTTATTGCTGGATATATTAAATTGATGGTGTGTAGTAAAAACAATAGTGATTTGATACTAATAGTAGTAGCAATAAAATATGTTGCCCACTACTGTGTGGCATGTGCTACACTCTGTGCTAAGCATTTTTTTTTTTGCACTTTTTCATTTATACTTCACAATACCTTTATGAAGCAGGTACAATTACTCTCTCCATTTTTCATTTGAGGAAACTGATAAGCTTTGATAGACAAGAAATAATAATCAGTACTTAACACTCATTATTAATCCTACAACAACACTGCAAGGTGAAAATTATTCTCCCCATTTTGTTGATGATGAAACTGGAGTTCAGGTGAAGTTAAGAAAGTTAAATAAGTAACAATACTAAAAATTAAACACAGTACTCTGATTTCAGAATTCTCTCTCTTTTCCATGTAATATGTAAAATATAATCAATATTAATATTTAGCTATAGAATAAAAAATAAAATTAATTATCTTTAAAGCTTGTACCAGAACATTGCTGAGAAGAAATCTCTCTGAAAATATACATTGGCAGGCTGTTTGGAAGTAAGACATAAATACAGGGGTATTGGAACATATAAGATATAATTTTGGTCATTGTTTCTAGAGAGGAAGAGAAGAAAGATAGAAGGAAAGAATGTTTATATAATTAAAGGGAATTTTAGAAATATGAATGTCAAATGTGTAATGTCAAATTGTGTTTTAGGTAGTTTGTGATATACCTCCCCCAGTGATGTGAAATTGGATTTGAAAGTATTCTTATTAAGATCTCAGAAGACACAGAAGTCTCCTAATGACACCAGATCCATCTAGCCAGCTAATTAGCTACTTATCTGATAGAGACTGTGGTAACAAAACTCCAGCTAATTTACTAACCAGGTGACCTAAGCCAGCTGGTTCATCCTCATTACTAAAGGATTCATTCAAATATTTCCTTCTCATGCATAGGTTTCAAATGTCCTTTTAATCTTATCTGTTAGCTACATCTCTCATGTAAATTTATAACTGAACAGGTTGAGAAAAGCTGGAAAGAAATGCCTATATTTAAAAAAAGTAAATTAAAATATGAAAAATGTCCAAAAGATGTTGTAGGATTTTGATCAAAATTTAGGATTGTTAAACTTAAAGTCTTGCTTCATTCCATATTCCAACAGAGATGAAGAGAATATATAGAGGAATGAAACTTATTTTGATACATTATACTAGATCTCATATGCTATTCAGGTTTCAACATCAATTTTTTTAATCCTCACCCAAGGATGGATATATATATATATATATACACACAGACATACACACACATATATATGCATATATAGATCTATACATATAGATATATAATTGATTTGAGAGAGAGAGAAATAAAACATTGATGGGAGAGAGAAACATCAATTGGTTGCCACCGTTATGTACCCTGACCACAGATCAAACCCACAGCCTAGGCATGTGTCCTGACCAGGACTGGAACCCACAAACGACCTCTCGGTACATGGGGCAGCGCTCTAACCAACTTAGCCACCCAGCCATGGCTCAATATCAATTTTTTTACCTAATGAGAGAAAAAAACGGATTCTAAAATTCCTATTGAATTTAAATGTAAATCACAAATATTATGAACCCCACAGTCATTGATATGAGAATTTGATGTATTGGTTATAGTGACTATTTATTGAGATCTAGAAGAAAAAGAAGAATCTTGTCTGACAATTTGCTTAACATTCTCTTCAAAAGTTTCCATGAGTCTTTTTGTCTTTTTGCATTAAAGTAATAAAATTTGTACTTTTTAAAAGATTAAAATATTGGTTGATATATCAAATTAACTATTACACCTAGTAATTGCTTGGAAAGAATGTTTCAATTTAGTAACATGTAATAAGGACCAAAAAAACACCATTTAACACCTTTAAAAAACTTCAATAGCAAATAACAGAGTTTAATCTTAAATGTTAATTCATATAAACTAAGTTTTCAATAATTATAGCAATCTTCTTTTTACTGTAAGCACATGACAGAAATTTTATTTTCCAATTACTTAGGTTTTATTATAGAAGCACTCAATTAGATTGCCAAAGTTATATTCTCTGAGTATTTTTCAGATTATAAGTAGTTTGACATTAACTAAAAATGTTCATCCCATAATACATTTTATTTTTTTAATTTTAATTTCTACTTCATTTTTAGATTTTATTTTTATCTTTATTATATTTTTCCATTACCATTGAATCCCCTTGTATGCCCCCCACCCCCGCAATCACCACACTGCTGTCCTTGTCCATGACTCCTTTTTCCTGTTTGCTCAGTTCCCCGACCCCGACACTAGCTGTCGTCTGTTCTCCATCTATGAGTCTGTTTCTGTTTTGCTTGTTAGTTCAGTTTGTTACATTTAAAGCCTCTCCCCGCAAACTTTTTAATCAAATGGGTTGAAAAAATATGAAAGTTGTTAGTTAACATATGTCTTGAATCCACTCTTACACAGCCCTTGAAAATTAAGATGAGTACTATTAAATAATAAAAAATTAAAGGTAGGTTAAAGCTTCCTGTACATTTTTCTTACATGTAGGATAACTTTACTAGGTGTGTTGATCATCATTTCTCCTATTTTCACAGAAATAAAGTTAAATTTATGTTTAAAATGATAACATTGTTCTTGAATCATGGACTTATTATTCATTACCCAAGTCTGATTACATAATTTAAAATAATTAGAAATATATCTGAATGTTGCTTTTATATTTCATTAGTAACTTAATGCTATATCCACAAATGAGGACAGATTTGTATTTAGATGTTTATTGCTTTAGTAAAACATAATTAATATCCTATAGTACATATATTTTTTAAAAGAATTTATACATGTTCAGAATTTATTGATAAACAGTCAAACTCCAAAGTTTATTCAATCCTAGAAAAGAGTTTAATTCCAGTATTTTTCCTTCTCTGAATTTTATTTTGGTTTTCATGGAAAAAATACATATTGCCAAATAAGCTTAAATATTTATACCTTAACAGTGAAACCATAACACGGAATTGGTATGTACATCAGTTCTTTTTAACTTTTCTTTCCTGAGTGCTAGAATATTTAATACAGCAAGTAGTCTCTAGTCTAAAGAAAGTTGCGGTGTTAGACACGAGGCCCCCTCTGTCCCCCATGCCCTATGCCATCTCCGCTGATCCACGTCAAAACTTTCATTGCCCTTGAGAACAGAAAACTTTTGTATTTCTCCATATATCACAGTGCTTGACTCAGAGGCATATAATATGCCTGTGAATTGTCGTAATAGTTTATTGAGGGCCTTTTCATCTCTTCCACCTGTCTTATCACTAATCTTCACGACAATTATGAAAAGTGGTATTGTCTTAATAATTGATTTTTAAAATTTATTATTTTTTATTGTTTTTCAAGTACAAATGGAGTTGTTTTCATTATTCCCCGACTACTCCCCCAACCTCAGCCATTCCCACTTTGATTTTGCCCATGTGTCTTTTATACATGTTCCTGAAAACCCTTTCCCCTTTTCCCCCATTATTCCCTCCCACCTCCCCTCTGGTTACTGTCAGTTTGTTCTTTATTTCAATGTCTCTGGTTATATTTTCCTTGCTTGTTTGTTTTGTTGATTAGGTCCCATTACAGGTGAGATCATATGGTATTTGTCTTTCACCGCCTGGCTTATTTCACTTAGCATAATGCTCTCTAGATCCAACATACAAATGGCCCAGAGGCATATGAAAAGATGCTCAGCATCACTAGCCATCAGAGAGATGCAAATTGAAACCACAAGGAGATATCACTTCACACCAGTCAGAATGGCCATCATAAAGAAATCAACAAACAACAAGTGTTGAAGAGGATGTGGAGAAAAGGGAACCCTAGTGCACTGTTGGTGGGAATGCAGACTGGTGAAGCCACTGTGGAAAACACTATGGAATTTCCTCAGAAAACTAAAAATGGAACTGCCTTTTGACCCAGCAATTCCACTGCCGGGATTATACCCTAAAACCCTGAAACACCAATCCAAAAGAACCTATGCACCCCAACGTTCATAGCAGCACAATTTACAATAGCCAAGTGCTGGGAACAGCCTAAGTGCCCATCAGTAAATGAATGAACCAAAATACTATGGTACATTTACATGATGGAATACTATGCAGTAGAAAGAAACATTTTTTTTTAATATTGATACTCAGACATGAAGTGGCTTGCCCATGTATACATAGTCATTAGGAGGCCAAGTCAAAATTCAAACTTTAGTGTGTCTCAAAATTTATACTGCAGCACTAATGTGTTTTGGTTATATTTGCACTATGGACCACAATAACCTCCTTTGAATTATTTCAAATATAGGTTATACGTTGCTGGAACAAAAGCACAACAAACATTCTTCTTAAATGGATGCATTCATAAAATTGTATTAGTTCTATGAATGGCCCTCTTTAACATCTATGATTTTCACTCACAATTTTAATTATTTAATTTCAAAGTGTACCCATAAAAACTCCTGGAAGTTACAAGATGTTCAATCAGCTCTCTATCTAAGCCCAGATTAGACGGGTCCCCAGGATGGCTGCACATCCTGCAGTGATTGCCGACTGTCCGCAGCGAGGGTACATGTGGCCAGTCACAGTGCAGAAAGGTCAGCAACGCCTATATTTTATCAAGTAAGTAAAGACGGTACAGTATATTTTTGTTCCAATAACCTAATGTAATGATACAATGATCTACTCTGGAGAATTGGATGAACATCTCTTTCAGGAATCAAAATTTAACAAAATCAAAATAGAAGTGATTTCATAAATTGGAAAGAGTAACAGACCATAAAAAGCTAGCATCTCAACTCAGATCTGCCTTGACCTGGCTGGGCAATATTGGACTGGTCACTATAGATGTCTGTGTCTCAGTGTCCCTATCTGTGAAATGAGCTTGAACTGCCTTGAACTATATCATTATGTCCCAAACTTGTCTATTTATAAGAGTCAGTTGGGGTCATAGTTAAAAATATCAAACTGGAAAACCTAGAGAATCTAAATACTGAATTTGGGTCTTGGAGGTTCGTATTTTAATGGACACTGATGATGTCAAGTTGATGGAGCAAGTTTCAAAACATAGCCAGAATCTGTTTCTGGTGTTGCTTACAGTTATGGAAGTACAATTCTATTTTATGACTCAGTGACAAAGTTTTATGTAGGAAAATGGAGAGTGGATAAACCAAATGATTTATCTTTGCCAATATTTATGCTTAATCTAGGTGATTTTTTCCAGTTTATAAGGTGCTTTCTTGAAGAAAATAACATTTAGCCTCAAACTTTGATAATATGTTGTAAGGATATTAAAAAGAGAGAAATGTCTACAGAAAGAAAGATAAAACAAACAAAAAAGTTCAAATGTGCAATAATAACAAGAAGTGTGAAGATCCTGCTGCATTCGTGGCACAGATGTTTAATGATAATAGGAGACAGAGAGAAAGCAGCATTATTTGATTCCTACTTTGATTTCAGCCTTTACAAAATAGAGAATGATCTTTCACCTTGAAAGTACGGTTTCACTCATATGTGGAATCTAATGAACAAGCTGAACTAACAAGGAAAATGGGGACAGTCTCATAAGTGGAGAGCAGGATGACAGCTATGGGCTGGGTGGGGGGGCTAGGAGGAGGAGGGACTGAACAAAAAGGAGAAAGGACTCACGGACATGGACCACAGTGTGGTGGTTGCTGGGGGGAGGCGGGTATAAGGAGACTAGAGTAATGGAAAAAAAAATCATAACATTTAAAAAAATAAAAATAAATAAAAGAAAGTATGTTAGATTTATACTCCAAAAGTGTTGGAGTTAAATGATACCCCAAAATATTGGAGTTAAATGATACCCAAGAAATCAAGAAAAGTTTAAAAGGACACTTAGGTACTTTATATTTCTTCACATGTCCTGCTCTAGTAAAATTACATCACAGTCTATTGAAGAAAGTACAAATGTTTTCAGGAAACCATTTTCAATGTTTTTTGAAAAATTCTGGAAAGGAAGTGGGTACAGGAAAAAGACAGTGTAAGATGGTACACAACTGACTCAATTTTAAAAGAAAGAACTAATTTTTTGAAATCATAGTTTAATAATTCAATATTGATTCCTGGAAAAAATGGTGGACTAAGTGATTGAATAGGAAGGTGGCTTGTGAATGTATAGAAAACAACATGGTTATATACAGAAGCTAGCCTGGGTACACTAAGAAATAGTATTGTTAACCTAATGACTACTGCTAGGGATGCTACGAGACAAGAATGTTGTAAGCATAATACATACGCTTCTCATTATAAAACATTTGGCATATCTGGCCTATTGAGAGAGGGAAAAGAAACATGTTTGTTTAAATAGCCTTCTGTGACAACCCAAAGAATATCAAATGATTGGGCTAGCCATTAAATATGTATCAGGAGTTGTCCCAAAGGCTAATAATATCCCTGCCCTCTAGGGATATATTACATTCTAATGAAGAGAAGGTTCTAGTGGTATGCTATTGAATATTTTTGAACCCAACCTATTTAACACTGTCCACGGACCTGGATAAGCACATTAGATATGCAGATGCCATTGATTATGGAAAATAATATTTTGAATGATATAATTCACCAAGAAGATGTCAATACACAGACTGTGCATCACATTCTTCAAAATTTCTGCCACTGAGAGAGGTGGTTACCCCAACAACTAGAAATATTCTTGCTAATCCCTCCTCCTCTTCCACAGGTACCTTGAATGTGGGCAGACTTAGGGACTGCTTTGACCAATAGGATAATGTCAGATATGGTGCTGTGCCATTTCCATACATAGGCCTTAAGAAAGTGGCAGGTTTCTCTCCCTGTACGTTGGAATACTGACTCATGGCAAACAGCTGCAATGCTGTGGAAGACCAAGCAGCCTTATGGAGAGGCCCATGTGAAGAGGCATTTACACCCTTTGCCCAAAGCTCCTGCTGAGCAGCGCCCCCGCCCCCTCACCGCACCGCCCTCATTCCCCAATCAACAGCTAGTACCAAGTACCAGTAACCATCTTGGAAGTGAATTGTCCAGATGCAGTTGAACTGTATAACCCAGATGACATTCCAAGACTCAGAGACAAGGTTTCCAAATAAGATACCCCTCTCAGACTGCTTATTCATGAGAAAATACTCATTATATTATTTTAAGTCATTATGCTAATCTCCCCCACTACACACACACATGATCAAAGATTCAATAGAATCAATCAAACAAAATAGTATAACTGATTTTCATTACAATATGAACCATTATGTAGGTTCACTAACATAAGTTGCCCTTATCCAAATCCAGTCATTCTTGCTATACCCATCCACTGACAAATTCTATTGATTATACCTCTAAATATCTTTTCAATACTTCTCTCCATCTCCATTGATGCCACCATTGCCACTTATGTAGTAGCCTCCTAACTTGTTTCTTCACATCGATTCTTACCTCTCAGAAATTGCTCCTTATACTTAAGTGACAGTGAACTGTAAAAAATGTAAATCTGAGTTAGTTACTTTCCTATTTACTACCCTTCAATCAATATTGCTATCAGGATAAAGACAAACAGATTTGTATCCTAATCTTTATCAACAACCTATCAATTACCACTGATTGTTCTTTTCATTTCCCTCATCTTTACTTTCTTTTTCTAGAATGTGATTTTATTTCCCCTCTTGTCTTAATATCTTTGCACACTCTGTCCCCCTTGCCTGCAATGATTAATAATCTCTTACTGACCTTCAGATCTCTGAAGGTAAATGTTCCCTGACTTCTCACACCAATCATATGTCCTCTCACCCACCACGCACACTCCACACTTTTCATAACAGTCTTCCTCCTCTGAGACATTTAAACATTTGCAATTTATGATTAAGCAGTGGCTAGCTATGCATTAACTATCTCTACCAATGGAGACCATCATCACAAGGGCAGGGACTATATTTTTCACTTGTGTTTCCCAAACATCTTACAGCATATCTTAGAGTTTGTGCTTAATGATTATGTGCTAAATACATCAATGCTAGGTTCATTTCTGAGAGTTGAAAGCTTTATTCTCCTCATATGAAAGACCCTGAGATAGTCATCTTTGTAAGTACAGAACAGATGCCCAATATTTATTTGAACTAAACAAATAGATTTATTGTATCTGCACTGGAAAGTTAAAATATGAAGTATTTTTAAAAATCGTAACATCAAAGAACTGTGACAAATTGAGATAAATTCAATTGAAAGCAGGTGTAAAGATGAAGAGTCTGGTGATCCTATCACAGGAGAAACGAATGAAGAAAATTAAGAGCTTGGTTTGCAGAAAAGAGGACTCTAGCTTTAAAAATAGATATTATTTCAATGGGCATAACCAGTTCCAAACCATGAAATTTATTATGTTGCAAATTTCAATGAATTCATTTACTAAATATCTATTAAGCACTTACCATGTGCCTAGCACTATGTTAGACAAGGATATATAGGGCAGGGCAGAAGTAGGTTTGCAGTTGTTTGTATGGAAAATAAAACAATAATTAATGAATAATAATAATAATAATAATACAAGAATAAACTCTGTGTTTTGCATACTCACAACTGTAAACCTACTTTGCCCCACCCTGTATATTGATAGAGTTATAGGATAATGAGTAAAACAGATAAAGAACATTAAATAATTAAAAATTAGCAAGTACTATAAAACAAATAAGTATCTTGAAAGAGAATAGAAGGAGAGACACCGCAGACTGGGTGGTTAAAAAATAAAAAAGCTCTGGAGACAGGATGTTTACAATGAAACCTGAGGGATGAAAAAAGGGCAGTCTGGTAAGTTCTCCCCACAGCAAGAGAAAGGAAGTTCATTCCTGTAGGGAGGCTGTAAGGAGAAAAAACTTGGTTTCTTTGAGACACAGAAAGAAGATTAATGTAGCTTAGGCTTCCTAAGTAAGCAGAACTGTGGCTCAGGATGAAAGGGAAACAGGAGTCAGATGACGTAGGGCACCATGGGCCGTGATTAAGGGTTTGGATTTATATGTGGCATGAGAAGTAAGAGGGTTTAAAAAACAGGTTTTTGGCATGTTTTTTTTTTTTTAAGGACAGTTTTCGTTTGCATTTGTTTTTATTTTGGCCTTTAGCATAATTGATTGGAGATAAATTAACAAAAATATTTGATACCAGGTAAGAGTGTACTACAAGGGGCTAGGCAAAATCTCCACACTTTGGCAAAGAAAGATGGCAGTAGAAAAGAAAATAATATTTTAGATTTGACATATACAGTATGTGTTGGAGGTGTGTTATGAGTTGAATTCTCTGCTCTAAATCCTGCCAAAATTCAAAGGTTGAATCTCTAACTGCCAGTACCTCAAAGCGTGACTGTTTTTACAGATAAATGTCATTAAAGAGGTTTTTAAGTTAAAACAATGTCACCAATCCCATCTGACTGATGTCTTTATAAGAAAAATTAGAACACAGGGGAAGACACCGAATATGTAGGTATGGAGGAGCCACCAAGCGAGGAGACCCGATTTCTCAACAGTCCTTTTGAAAGCTGGCCAGGAAACGTGAATGAAAATTAATTTATACATTTTCATAAAGTATACATTTACACTTTGTTGGAAGATAAATATAAAACAATGCAGAATCCTGCTTCTAAGCAAATATATGTGCTCTAACAACTGAAATACATGTGTATGTGTCAAATATTTGTATGTATGTACTTCCACATGTGTGTATAATTTGTGGATATGTAAAATGTGTGCCTGTGTTTGTACGCATGAAGACATATAAAGACACATGCACATGGGCTTGTGAAGAGGCCAATGAAGGTTGATAACTATGATTTTAAACAGTGATTTTGAAATGTATAAAAACAGACCATGCTCAACAGGAAGGGAAGGACACACTGAGCCTGCAGTGTGTAAATTGCTGTTCTTTTTTGCTGTTGGGTCAGTATGTCAGCAGTGCTTCCAGGTGGAACACGGTGCAGACATGAATCAGGGTGCCTCTTCAGTGGTTCACCCCGGATTGTGCTGTTCTCAGGGTCCAGACGCCAGCTTCTCCATATATGGTTCTTATTGTGATTCTTGATTATGACCCCTAAGAAAGCTGGACTAGCCTGGGGTTACTGGAGACTGTCCTGCATGGCATATTTATCATCCACAAATCAGCTGCTATAAATATACCTCAGCAGGATCATCATCAGGCCGGCTCAGGAGCCGGCAATTTATGAAGGTTATGGGAAACAGTGTGAAGGGTGAAGCGCTTTATTAAGGGTGGCTTTCTCTCTGACCCAGCCCAGCATTCTACTTGAATATAAATGATCCTTGGAGTGTCCCTTTCCGCTTAGGATTAAGGCTTTTTAAATTGTTCATTTCGGCTGTTATTCTTAAGTCACTGTGTCATGACTTCAAGATTTTCTAAGAAACATCAAAATCATAGTATTCAAAGATAATGTAAGAAATCACTAGATGCAAAATAAAAGTATATCTAAACCACACATTGTTTCCTCTCCTTTTTATGTATAAATCACGCAAAATAGTCTTTTTCCTTTTTTTTTTTACATTGGTCATTAATCTCTTTATATTTGCTTTTGGAAAAATAACAGAACTGACTATAGTATCTTGAAAATATCGTAATTACAATATCTGTGGGAGTTTAAATAAATGAAATGTTTCTCTTTTGTATTGCCTAACGATGTTTGCTTTTAAAGAAAAATGTGTTTGCTTAAGACACAACGTTTTGGATTATTCCTGGACATAAGCCTTATTTTCCTTTCACACTCCCTTAAATGAATAAAAAATATTTGGATGAACTAAAAATGACACAAAACCGAAATGCCAGTCAGACAGCTCTCTCAGCAGTGAATTTTCCTGGGACATCGTTAGTTAAAGCCTGCTGGATGGGGAATGATTAACTGTTTCCCTTACAGGGTGTTATTCGGAACTTGTCCTAGAAGAGAAAGCCATGAAGAGGGTCACCCCTACTAATATGTATTAAGAAGTAAAGAACCAGTTTTGATCTATTTCAAGACCACTCCAATGACACCTCCCTATTTCACTATAATCCTAGTTTAAAATGATGTTCTCGGCTATCCAACCTCCCCAAGAGAGTACCAAGAAGAAGAAAAAAATGCAGGGAAAGGAGAGAAAAGGATGGAAAACTGTTTTATTCAACTTCATCTGCCCACTCACGCCACTCATCCTTAGGAAGACTCCAACACCTTGTATGAATTACTCATCACGGTCTCCTCCCACCACATCACCCGCACCATTTAGTACTTGTTTTGCAAACCACCAACTGCGTTTACAAGTAGAGACATAATCAGTAGACAAATGACCTCTTTCAGCACGTCTCTGAGGCTAGTTTATCAAATATGTGTCAGCCAACTAACTGTCCAGGAGGCTAAATAAATAAATAAATAAAGGTGGGGAGTGGTGGAAATTTATCGGTATTTTTTTTCTCCTGCTAAATTGAGAATCTGGTAGCTTCTCCCTACCCGCCCCGCCGCCTTCCCTTGTTTCTTCCCACCTAATCTACAAACCTGTTACTAAGGAAACTTGAAAAAGAATCAGATACATTAAGAAAACAAAAGTTTAGACCCCACAACCACAATCCAATTACCATGCAGAAAGCAATGCAAGATGCCCAACCTCAGTCGCCGCACCTCGGTCCTGACAAAGCCTGTATCTAGCCAGAACAAATAAGATGTTAATTGCAGTCTCGCTGAGAAAAACTACTATTGTTCCGCCCGGAGACTCGCAGCAGCTCGGGAGCGGCGATGAGCCCCGTCGGCTGTGGACGACCAATTCGTCTGAACCTGGGTGCTGAAATGACAGCTCTTGGCCAGCGACAGGTCCGCGCTAAAAGAAAAAGAAAGACGTTCAAGTCCGGTATTTACTTCCTATCCCTCAAAGTCGCCTCTCCGCCCTCCGCACCCCCCTGGCCTCGCCTCCCAGGGAGTTTCTCTTACAGTTGGTCGCCGCCAACCCCAGCGGTGGGAACTGAGGATGTAAAAACCTCCCAGACGCAGCAAATACCGCTCTCGGGACGTGCTCGGTTTTGAGTAGCCGTGACGCGCAAGCACACCACGGCCCTGGCTGGCGCTCCGCGGAGCCTCCCCCCGCCGGCCCCCCTCCTCTCCCCGCTCCCCCGCCGCTCCGCTCGCTGCCCCTCGCTCGCATCCGCCCGCGCACTCGGGAGGCACAACTCCGGGAAGACGCAGCTGTAGCGCCGCGCGCTTCGAGGCTCGGGCGCGCTGCGGGACGCGCAACCCTGGAGCGGGCGCGGGGTGCGCGCGCCCACGAGCTCGCGGGAGGCCGGCGCGCGCGCGCGTGCCCCGGGGACGCGCACCTTCCTCCTGGGCGCGCGCCCCGGGGAGAGCGAGCGCCGCGCGCCGGCGCGCACTACTGAGACAGAGCTTTACTATCTCGCTCCCTCTCGCGCCTTCGTCCTCGCTGGGCATTCAAACATCTTTCCGACATCACCAGCCAAGGATTTTTCCCCCCTCTCCTTAGTCGCCGTCCGTCCACCAGTACCTGCGGGGCGGGGGGGAGGAGGAGGAGGGAGGAAAGCGGAAAGAGGAAAAGGCAAAAGCTTGAGCCTTCCGATCCGGCCAGGAATACTCCCGTAATAAACCCACCGCCCCAACAAATCTGCCTTAGCCGCCGCCGCCGCCGGTCACTTCTCGTCTCAGCGCTTTCTTTGCTTCTTGGCTTATCGGTTTGTTGACGATGTAGATTTGGTAAAACAAATTCTCGCCCTTAAGCCACTTGCATTTTTTTAAAATTGTTTGTTTCCTTAGAGTCTGTCCCCAGCCCCCGGCCCTCTGTTGGTTACAGCGTCAGGCTCTGGGGTCCTGACAGCTTTTTTCTCCCACCCGTCCCCTTATTGACACCCCCCAACCCTTTTGCTTCTCATTTGTATGAATTTAAAAAAAATAAATAAATCCTGATTTTTGAAGCCGAGCCGGGGAAAATGGGCAACGGTGATTGGGACCGAAGGGGAGTCTCTCCGTCACTGTTGCTGGGACGCGTGCCTGCGCTGGTGTCTTAGAGCAAGAGCCTCCCTGAGCTTTCGGAGTGGAAGGTAAGGAAGGGGGTCCCGGGGTCACCTTCCCTCTGCCAGGGGTCGCCGCCGAGGAGCGTAGGCTGGGTGTTCGCGGAGGGAGGACAAGGAAAGGAAAGGCTGTTGCTGGCAGATGGAGGGGCTGTGAGCAGACCTGTCTGCATTTACTTAAACGCTGCAGTTGAAAAGTTAGGGAAGTCTGGTTTTCAAGAGATGAGCTAGGTTGGAAGGAATAAGCAGGGAGACCTAGAAAATCTGACGGTTGTGTGTGATTGGGGTAATTTTACGGGGAGAAATTTTAGGTTAAAAAGGAAGTTAAAGGGAAGCAGTGGGTCTTCTACTGGAGGAAAATTCAGTGGAGTGATGGCGCCGTCTAGGTTCGACTAAACTAAAGTGTCACCCAGAAAATCAGTTTTGAGAATAGCTTAACTAAACGCCGGCTTGCTTCTCAGCAGGAGAGAAATAAATAAATAAATGCATAAATAAATAAATTAAACATCCTTAAGACCTCGATGGCTAGCCCTTAGACACCCTCAACCCCATTCTTTCTTTTTAAAAGAGGGAAATACAATTGTTTGCACTGGCCCTGCAGTCGTGGGTTGGGGGGGTGGCGGCAGAGTACAATGACTTATTTTTGATTATTTAGAATAAAACAAGACTTAGCAACCAAGAATTAATGGTGAAAATAAAGAGCATTGTAATGAGGGGACTCTCTTGAGCAGGCTTGAAAGTGAAATCAAAGCTATTTCCTCACTCTTTCTAATCCTTGATGAGCACAGCAATGCAGACATGGACTGTCAAATCAATGGAAGCAAAAGTACTGGATTCCATTCGGACATAGAAATACGACCTCTTTTTGAGTTACTGAGTATAAAATGAAGCCCCCTTTCTTGGATGGAATTCCTAATTTAGACACTTATTGTCACATTGGCTCTCAACGCCTACACTCTATCCTGAAGAACACTGCGCAGACCTGCATTGCCTGCAAAGTGCTACAGCAAAAAAAAGAGGAAATTATTTCCAGAATTTCCTACTACTTTCCCTAATTTTTTAACCTTTAAATGCTCAATGGCTTTATTTTCTCAAGAAGAAAATGCATTATTCATTGAGCTGTGTACTTGAAACAGAGAACCCTGTTTTAATAGTCCCAGCAGTTCTGGTGTTATTTTAAACCGCTGCTATATAGAGATTTAGAGTTGGGTCTTTTTGCCTGTGCTAAGGCATAGAATTTGAATTACGATCTGGAAAATGCAGATTTATTGTCAGGGACTTCGGTCACTGATTTTGTGTGCACGCATTGGTGTGTGTGTTATGCAATGGGAAGGAAGAGGGTTTTCTTCTTCGGTTCGGAGAGGACCCAGGCAAAGCCATGAAAACTCTTAACTATATATCTGTATGTCTGTCTCTGTTTACAGAATAGTGGAAGAGACTGCAGCTTAAAGACTTTTAAAATTAACTTGGTATCACTTTTCTGAGCTCAAAGGCTAAATAATAATTAAAAAAAAGCAGTGTCATTTATTCTAAGAAATAACTTCTTAAAGGTTAAAGCTGAAAAAATTCAAGTTATTTTTGGATAACAACTTGCAGAGGTAAATATAACCAAGGACTGCTTTATTATGCAAGACCAAGTTTAGAAAAATAAAGAAAAGAAGAGGAGGGTTGGAGCTGTTATTCTAAAGGGAACAATTCTATAATTGAAGTCTGCTAGGAGAGAAAATTCTATGTCTTTTATCTACCATGTATAAATCTTAAATTACAGTAGATAACTCTAGATAAAATAGCCCTAATTTAAAAAACAATTAAGGCTGAAGCCAGCTCAATTATTGTGGTTCTGGGATTTTTTTTCACTGACATCACCTTTCAATACAAATACTAATACAGTGATCCACTTTACGTTTCCCAAGAGGGCATGTAACATTGAAATGACTGCCTTAAATTCTGGTTCTCAGTGGTGATGTCGAACAACAAGACTTATCTGAGTATGTGCCCACCTTTGCCCTTTCTAGGATGATGATGTTTTTAAAATTCTGTTAATCCACGTGAATGCTGGTGTTTTTGCACAGGAGTTTCTCATCAGTTCCCACCGTGGCCCCTGCAAAGACATGTAGTAGGGGCATTTAGGAAACTATGTTTCATCTGCAACAAATTATCATTTGTGCTTTTAAAATTGTAGTTTTCATTTAACATAATTGCTTTCATAATTAAGAGAAAAGAAATGTGATGACAGCTGTTCCCAGATTATCAGATTAGATTTTGCATGATGATGTTCACTGCAGGCAGACGGCTGAAGGAGAAAAAAGGTTGTATAGGTTGCTTAAAGATATTTCAAAAATTAACATTTAGGCTAAGATATATAAAAACTCATGTTTTTCTCTTCTATCAATAGACCTATAATGCACTTGGAGTAAGTCCTGGTAGATAAATTAGGGCATTCCTATTAATCTATTCAGTATTTTTAAATTAAATGTACAGAATTTGGTCATTGTGAATGACCACTTGAGGGCGCTGTTCACACAGCAACAGATCATTTCCTGGCGTTATAAAATAAAAATTACCTGCCCTTCTTTTTAAAAAGGATTTTTTAAAAACTGAAATCTTGAAAACAGCTGGCTGTAAGATGGGAGGAGTTTCTTTTTTGCAGTGCACGTAGACTCCTACTTGCATTTTACTTTCATTGCCATTTTTACAGGCCAAATGACATAGGATGAAGGCTGTTCGTAACCTGCTGATTTACATATTTTCCACCTGTCTCCTGGTTATGTTTGGATTTAATGCTGCCCAAGACTTCTGGTGTTCAACTTTGGTGAAGGGAGTCATTTACGGATCGTATTCTGTAAGTGAAATGTTTCCCAAAAACTTCACAAACTGCACTTGGACGCTGGAAAATCCAGATCCAACCAAATATAGCATTTACCTGAAATTTTCCAAAAAGGACCTTAGCTGCTCTAACTTTTCCCTCCTGGCTTATCAGTTTGATCATTTTTCTCATGAGAAAATAAAGGATCTTTTGAGAAAGAATCATTCTATAATGCAACTCTGCAATTCCAAGAATGCTTTTGTTTTTCTACAATATGATAAAAATTTTATTCAGATTCGTCGGGTATTTCCAACCGACTTCCCAGGATTACAGAAAAAAGGGGAAGAAGACCAGAAATCCTTTTTTGAGTTTTTGGTATTGAACAAGGTGAGCCCAAGCCAGTTTGGTTGCCATGTGTTATGCACTTGGTTGGAGAGCTGCTTAAAATCAGAAAATGGGAGAACGGAAGCATGTGGGATCATGTATACAAAATGCACCTGCCCTCAGCATTTGGGAGAGTGGGGCATTGACGACCAGTCGCTGGTTTTGTTAAATAACGTGGTGTTACCCCTGAATGAGCAGACCGAGGGCTGCCTGACCCAGGAGCTGCAAACCACCCAGGTCTGCAATCTTACCAGGGAGGCCAAGCGACCGCCCAAAGAAGGTAAGTGTCCAGCAGGAAGGGGAAGATGGGGGAGGGGAGGGGACGGCTGGGGAGGGAGTTAAACGTGCTGTTTCAACACGTGGGCCTCAGGGTTGCACCTTTAACTCGACCATTTTTGGATTAATTTGCTCTGTGATCTTCACTGATAAAGGTCATTTAGGCTAGTTTCAGGATTCAAAATTTAAGAGACGGGGAGGTGGGATAGTTCTCAGCCACATGCCCCGCAAGTGTGGGCGGAATATTCAGGAGAAAAGATGAAAAAACGCGGAGCCAGTTTGCACTGGAGATTGGTGAGGGTTAGGCTGCAACCCTTGGGGACACACACACACACACACACACACACACACACACGACACCACATCTGTGAAATAGATTTGTAGCCATCGCCTTTATGCTCCAGTCCCCTTCACTTCCTCTCTCCTTTCCTCTATCCAAACATCTCAACGGGCCCCTTTGAAGGTTCGGGGCAGCAGGACTGAAAGGTGACACAAATAGCAAGTCTGGTTGGAGCAGATGACTTCCTGATAGATGTTACAAGGGTGCGCCCCACCCCCACAAGTCCGTGGTGTTCAGATGCTTTGCACAATAAATCCCTCATGCTCGCTCTTTCTTGGGTCAAGAGAAACCCACTGGAAACACAAACTTTGGGGTCCCCAGGTTGTGAAACCACGTGCGGGTAGGGGAGGAGGGCGATATTAAAACTCAAGCTGATTCCCCAAGATAAGACCTGCTATCCCACTGGCGTGATGTTCTGGTCTCCTTGGGCCCCTGCTGATACACACGAGGAGAGGAGCTGTCTGAGATGAGCTAGATGGAAAAAACAGTGCAACGGAAATGCGGAGGAAGAAGAAAGTACGGGAGTGATTTATAGCTTTCACCCAATCCCCAGTGGGGGAGCTACCAGAGGATTTAAGATTGTGTGTTATGTTTAATAATGCAAGAAAGCTGACATATTTTGAGGAAATTAGTTTCCTGTTTTGATGGTTGATGGACGTGTGCAATTCGTTTGGGGTCACAGCTGATAAAGATTCGTTCTTGCTCGCAAACCCTGCAAAAAGAGTGTGTGTTGATTTTTTATGCAGGAAATGTTTTCTGATCTCCACAAAGATCCCTGTCTGTGGAAAGGGACAGCCAAGCTCCAGTCCCTCTTTCCTTACCCTCCCCCAACAGAAGTTGTCTTTGTGGCCAATATAAAATTGACACGTTGTTGGAGAATTTTATTTAAGGGTAGCCAAGGCTTTGTGAGGAGGGAGGGAAAGAGAGAAGGGCTTAACTAGCTAAATGCGTTTCCTCTGCTGAAAGCAATTTGGGGGATGGGGATTATGGGAGAGCAACGTACAAGGGGGAAAGATGTGTTAGGAAATAAGTGCAGACTAATGGCAATGGGAGAGGGGTGAGAAACCTTTAAGATTTCTACAGGTCAGCGTTTCCGTAACATCTGTGACGGAAGAAAACAAAGTGGTTTTAAATTACAGGAGTTCTTTTCTCTAGTAAAAATCCCAGAGAAGCACTTGCAACTGCAGGGATGGTATTTAACACCATTTAAAACTAATTAGTGTCCCCTAGAATAAGAAGCTACAGTACACACAGAAAATGTGATGTTCAGGCCGCCTAATAAGATCACTAACACTAGAAACTAGTTTTTGTTTGGTTTATTATTGTTTTATAAAATTTAGAAGATCTATTTCTTTAATGAGTACAATTCGACCATCAAATGCACTGCTAATGGCGTTGGGTTTGAATCCAGCCTCACAGCCGTTTCGTCGTGAATGGCAGCGAGTGACAGAAGCCAAGCTGTTGTGTGCACGTGAGACGTGGTCTTCGGGGACTTGGCTGGTCATGGTCTGGAGGTGTGGGTTGAGAGAGTGCTGGAATTTAGAGAGATTGGATTCGACAGCCATTTGTTTTGTGGATGACTACGACTGAGTGATTGTCGACCTTAGATGTAAAAATCATGTGGGAGAATGTGTGTATCTTTTGGCTAATTAGCTGGCAAAATGAGAAAAGAGTCAACAAATACATGATTATATTAAAATTGTTAGCATGTTGCTAGAATTGACTAGAAACAGTTCATCCAACAGGGGAAGAACTACCCTGAAATTGCACAGCCTATTTATTTGTGCTGTTTAGTTGTGACCCTGAGTCAGAAGGGCAAGGGTAAGTAATCTCTGATGACATGACTGTAGCTGCCACACTTGTCAGTAACCCTTATGAAAGATACACAGCATCCTTCTTACCTCATTCAGAGAAGACCCTTTGGGCTGTGCTTCATTGTATAAAAGAAATGTGAAGATTTTCATATTCTTAATGTAGTCAAATTTATAAAAGTATATTGCATCATAAATATTTGAGATAAATGATATATAAAATCTTATGAAAGAATCATTTAATACCACTTCAAATAGACTACTACATCATGATATTTACATGGCTCGAGGTTAATAATTGCATATAGTTGTGCTACTCATATCTGATAGCATTCCAAAATTTCTTTACTTTTTAATGGTAACATGTAAAGCCAGCTTTTAAAATGAGACTTTAAAAAGTCCATTTATATTTTATATTACTTTGTGATTCCTATTTTCTGTGGAAAGATAGGTAAAGTATCCTGTATGATATCAAGGGAATAAACACAAGATTATTCTCTACAATTTATGACTCCTATATTATTCACTGGATTAAGTACTCACTCTGAAAAAATTAAGTAGCAATATTTTCCACAGCATAGAAGTGGTGCAAATTTGAAGAGGGTCTTAGACTCAGCAGACCCAACCCCAGGTCATTTTGTGCAATCTGACGGTGAGGGCAAAGGCATACCAAGTGCTGAATACTGTCAGAGTAGCTGTTGGAATTACAAAATCATATTTAGTTTGTAATTGAGAAAACTGTAGGCTCCCAGAAATGGGATGTTTTGAGACAGTATTTCTACTAAAATATTAGTTAATAACACATTCATGTACTGAAGAATTTCATAGCCAGAAAACAACAAGAAGAAAACTATCACCGTTTGTAGTGACAAACCAACAATTACAGGTGTTATCTGGAGGATGTTGTACATGTAAATCGCTGGAGTCATGCTTCATTAAAGTGTTAAATTTTAGCACATTTAAATGTCTTCTTATTTAAGATCACATTGATAATTTGAGAGTAGCATGTGATTACAGAAATTTAGTTGTCATTCCCCAATTTTTTGTGTGAAATTTTGAAAACCAAGTACATCAGCAAAATGAAGCTTTTTAAAAAATAATGATGTCTTATTTCAGGCAGTTAAGAAACTATATGTATATATTATATATACATGTTATATAGATACACACACACACACACATATTGTCTATACCTATTGTATATATACAATATGTATAGCTTTTTTTAAAGGAAACTCAATGCTGTTTTTCTGGTTTTCAGATATAAGCTTGTGGGTAGACTGACATTTATACGCAAGGTCTTTGCTATGTTTCCTAGGATTCTTTGACCAAAGAGGATTCTGGACTATATAGGCTAAAATATCAAAGGTGATATAAGATCTAATGTCTTACTACTTCTCTTAAAACAAATAATTACAACAGTTTGGCAGAAAAGTTCTACACCAGGATTTTTAAATCACATAATAAGCCTTAATGGAACCTTTGTTTCCTACTTATATCAATGGTGCTAATTATGTGAATAGAAATTGAGATCCCTGTATAGATTCCAGGAAATCTGAACACACACACTCATTTGTTTTTCCACTCAGCTTCTGCTAATCCTTGATATTCTACCTACCAAGGGAGGCCTTACTCTGGACATGGGCAAAATCTAGACTGTGCGTTCGTGTGTGTTTGCAGCACTGGGCCCATGTCTGTCATCCTGAGCAGTTTGTACCCCTATCCGTTTACGCGTTCCCATTTCTTTCTACCTCTGCTCTTTCTGCCTCATTACTGTTGCAGTCGCTTCTCTCTCTTCCTCTGTACCCTCATTTGGTCTTACTTCCTTTCTCATCACGGCCATGACCCCACACTCTTTATCACAATGTGGAACATTACACGAGTCTGCTGCTCCTTGAAGAAGCAGAGCCTGAAGTTTGCCCTGCCCGTTCGCTGGGCCCACAGCCCTCTGCACGTCCTGTGGTGTCGTTGCGGCGTTTATCAAACCACGGTCTATTTTTCATTTATATTTCTATGTCCTCCTACTAACTTGGGAGTTCTTCAAGTATAAAGACTGGGTCTTCAACTTGTCTAGGACAGTCTCAGCAATGCTTTAGTAAATATGGGGTGAAATTTATGAACAAAACAGAGATCTTAGTAGGAGAGATACCAATAAATTGATTACAGTCAAAAGAATAAAAAGGGGGAATAATTTGGGGAAAGCAACCACCTTTTACTTTATTTTAGGGGAAGATAGCTACCATTTGTCTCATTTCCAATTCCATTAATGTATTATTTATACTACTTCCTCATTTATTATTTATTTATCATCTAATAAAATTTAAAAAGAATGGGAAGAATGGAGGTATTAAGAAATAATCTTAATGTATGTTTATTTTAAGAGATTAACAATAAATATAGTTTTCTACACATGGTTATCTGCACAAAACATGTAAGAAAATTTGCCAATTTCTATCTGTTTAACTGTCTTCATTTCTGTCTACATTTCTTTCTTCTGGTTCTGGCATCACTTACACAGTAACTTGACATTTCTTAAATGCTGTCTTCCACAGTTTGAAGTCAAACATACAAAACTCTTTCCAAGGAAGAGGAAAAGAGTGTTTGCATGTCAATCTCAGTGCTTCTGTTACTGAGTCATAGTTAAGATCTATAAATATAGTTATATTGAATATTACTAAAATTGTAGGCCTGGTCAAGTAATGTCACAATTTTTACATTTGCCATTTCAGAATTTGGTCAATTTAGGAAGCAGCTCATATGTATTATTTCATGAAACAAAACTCCATTGCTTGGTAACATATTTTGAGACATTACACTAAAATATTAACATGAAAATCTGTGTGTTGTGTGAATGTGCGCCATGATGTACTCCTGTGCCAAGCTGTATGTTTCAGTGGGTTTTTATGATAGCTATAGATAAATGTACTGCCAGTTAGGTTCTTCCCAGATAGAGGTGGGAATTTTACTTTATTTGAATCTAGCTTCATGCATCCCTTTATTTACTTCACTTACTAATAGGAGCATTTTTATTGTTAATCGAATATTTTTATAAAATATGGTATCCATTAGAATAAATCTGCTATATACTACCTATAATGGTGATCTGGCCCTTGGATCTCAAATCAAAGTCCATTCATAAATAAACTTTTCATTTTCAAAATGTCTGTGCTGGGTTTTAAGATCCTAACCAGAGAAAGCTGGGTTTGAATCTTCTCTTCCACTTATAACTGTGTTATTCTGTACTACTACTTTTCCCTACTAAGACTAGGTTAGTAACACTTATTTCTCAAGGTACAGGAGAACAGGAAATGACGTCAAATATTTAAAAAAAATACAATTGGTGGCTTGGAATATCTTAGTTCCTGTCAGCCCTGTGGATATATTTTCCCAATTCAATTAAATAATGAAAATCAGAGAGGTATTCAGTTTTTCTAAGTGTTTCACTTCATTCACAGGAAAGGTCTGTTTTGGTGTAAGATGTACGTGCTTCCCTAAAGTGATTCAGTCACCTTGTAGTGTCTTTGCAAGGGCCTGGACTTGACGGAGCCTGACTCATCATCAATCTACTGTAGTGGACTTGTATTAAATGAGATTGCACATGTACAACACTTAGTCCAAGTTATATTAGGCCCTTGATTCAGTTTTTGAAACCTCTTTTTTATCTTCTAGCCATAAATGATAGAGAATTAATAATAAGTAATGTAGTAGATTGTCATTTAATTAATTTGAACTTCTTTAGGAAAATTTAGGGTCATTTAATAAAGGATCATAAAGCTTTTGAATATATGTCTATCTTGTATTAGAGAAAGAAAACATAGCATCTCAGTACACTTGTGCTGATGGAGGCATGACTAATACATCAAACAGAGGAAGCCAGTGGCCTGTGAGTCAGCCTGAGCCTGGAAGCTGTCCTTTGGATATCATTGCTGAGAGTTTGCAGAGCCATTTAAATTAAACAGTTCCAAGTATTTCACTCTGCTGAATTATGCAAAACTAAGTCATGTTTTGCTCTGTTTTGAAAAGGAATTATCTTGAAATACTAGTCTATGTTAAAGCATTTGAAAAAAACATAGGACATTTTAGGATTTTTTTCACTTACTTGTGATCAGTTATTAGAGACTAGTGAGCCCCTAAATTCCCCAAAAGCCTTACATATTCAGATAATGAAAAGAAAACAAAAAAAAAACTTGTTAGTACTCATTTGAAGACTCCAATATTTTCTTAAAACACAATTTACAAAATGCCATCTAGAAGACTTCATAAAATGCCAAATGCTGTATGTTCAGTTATCTTTAAATGGTCAGTTAGAGATTTTGTTCACTTGCAAAGAATGACCTAGGTACATATCTGCTGAACTAATATATGTCTTCTAGTTTACACAGAAGGTGTAGTAAGTAACAAATATGTAGTAAATACATTTACATGGAGCTGTTTCTCTTAAATTTGAGTGAGCAGGAGCCTTTTTTGAAATCTGACATGTTTGCTGATGTACATTTCCCCCCAAACCAACCCCCTATCACACATTCATTATGCTTGGAACATGCTATAAAATATGAAGATGAAATGGTTACTCTTTGGTTTCTACCATTTTAAAGGAAATAATTTACCCACCAGTCTAATTCTGGACATTATATTCTCAAATTATTTCCTCTAAATAACAAGTTTCTTTGGGTTTGGGAGTTAATTCGGGAAAAATAGAGCAAATGTGTGGATGGAAAACTGATAGATCCAAGTTACAATATTTAGAATATAATTTAAATGCAGTTAGATATAACAAAAAGCATTAAGACAGTTGTGGAGTCAGCCAGAGGACACTACCTTGGTGAAATTACTTTTCAGCAATAAATATGGTAAGGTATTAGAAACGTCGCAGAAATATTTGCTCTCAGAAATGTAATGTCTGGTGTAATACTCCCCCAGTATAATAGTCATACTCAGAGTATTCATACAGTATTATTTCATGACATTTCTACTAGTGTTCCTTCCTTTTAAGATAATTTTAAAAATTTGATATTTAAATAAACAATTTCTACACTTGCATATCTAAGTAGTAATAGTTTATTGTCCAATAAACACATTTTTATGAGAAGCTTCATCTATAAATCACTCCTAATAAAAGAAATAAGGAATTTTAATAAACATTTTATAAATTAAATAATATAGTAAAACCTAACATCGAGGAAGTGCTTTAGTTTACAAAGCTCTGTTGTCCATATTGATTTATTTGGGTAATAACTCTGAGATTTGTGTTAGTTGCTCCATTGAAATGTGCCAATTATATAGAATACCCTAAATACCTTGGTTTTTCTTTCTTTAACAATTTTAATACCAATTGGTTCAAATGGAAAAACTGAAAAATTTTAGTCATTTTTAACTGTTTCTGGAGCACTTGAATCTGAATCACAAATTGTGAGATTTATAAGGGGCTTTAAGCATTATCTAGTCCAAATCTTACCTCATTAATGGAATCCCAGTCTGTGAACATATGGTGAGATCATTTCAGCTGAATATAAGTCTTCTTGAAATTTATATTTAATACTGTCTGTATAATGTAAAAGGGACCCGGTCATTTAGATCTAATATTTGATAGGTCCAGTCATTAAAAAAATAACATGGTATCCAGCTAGTACAATAATCAGAGTGTACTTTGCTAAATTGCTTAATAACAGACTAACCTCTATGAATTAGACCTTTCATTCATTATATTTTTGTTTGGTATATATTGTCTAAACAAATGTGATGTAGGTCTCAAAACTTACTGGTTTTCAGTCTAAATTCATTAAATTTAAAGAGCAATGCACTTAAGTTCAGCGTCTGTCTAGATTTACTAAGATGACTTATCAAAATCTATCTTAGATTTTCATTAACAATTTCTAGTGAAATGCGTGTTTTGGAGAAATAACGTGACTAACATTTTTAGTTCTCTTATGATACGTTGAGAAATACCGTTGAGGGTGGGTGAAGAGTGAAGTCAGAGGGGGGTAAATGCTAATGGAAAACAGTAAAGTAAACAAAAGAAAGTCACAGCTTCCATCACTGGCTACTCATAATTGTACTGTGGGAAAGAGGGCAACTGAGGAAGACAAAAACCTGTTTGTATAGCCGGTGATGGAAGCTCCTCTCTCCCCTTCCGGCCTGGGGGTAGGAATGGATCCCCAATGCTTCTAAACCCAGGTACTGCCTACTCTCTTCTCCAGTGCCCTCAGCTGCGGCCCTCATACAGGGGATGATGTGTGGTTTTCATGGTAGGTGACTTCTGATTACTTATGAGTAGGTCCAAAACCAACATTTTGAGTTTTCATCCTTTCTTTTAATGAACTAAAAGGTCTTATATAATAATCAGCCTCTTTGATGACTGGTATGTAGATCTGTCCAAGTAAACAGAAAAATAAATAATAATTTAAAGAATTGACTTAAGGAAATTTAAAATCAGTTGACCAATTATTTAAGCTCAGTTGAAATGGTATTGTTTTTACACTTAATCCAAACTCAGTATGTGTTCATTTTCATAATTCCATTGGATTAAGGGTTTCTAAGTGTTTTCTATATTTACCTGTCAACTTACTGATTGTTTAGCTTGTTTTTAAATTATGTAATGTTTATACATTCATGTATATCATATGTACATTTTTCAACATTTATGTGACCCTGCAACATTTGAACTGGCTTGGACAAAGAAAGTTTTATGACTTGATAACTGAAAACAAATAACATTAAGGCTCCCACATAAAACATAAAAAATACTAACATGTTATAATTTAGTTCTAATTTTATATAATAATGAAAATATAAAATGAAAATCAAATTTCGGTTGCTAATGTTTTATTTTGCATATTGATTCCATTATCCCTCTCAAAGCAAACCAAACATACACACACAAAGGTTTTCTTTCTTCTTTATTTCATTCTGAGAAGGAAATTGAGGCAGTTAAGTTTGACCTAATAGTTTCATAAAGAAATTACAGGGTTTTGTTGTTGTTGTTTTTACTGTTCTCTCTGTTCATCTATTTCACATCAAGGAAGGATCCTGAGAGGAAAAAGAAGTAACTTCCAAAGGAAAAAAAAAAGGTTAAACTTTTTTTCTGAATTTCTGTTGATGCAGAACTATATGATTTTTCTGAATAGGCAATACATAAATATTTATTGTATAATGGATACTTTTGGAAATATTCCTTATGTTGACTACTTATAATAATTGTAATGTGGAAAAGAGGGCACCTTCGGAAGACAAAAATCTGCTTATATAATTTTTCCACATAAATCTGGCCTTCTCTCAAAGATCTGCTTCTGCTCTGTAGATTGAGAAATTTTTGTTTATTTTGGCTTCCCAGAGAGGTCAGCTTCTTCTACAGATATGTCAGCCTGTGGTCAGCTCTCTTTGGCTGGCCTTGGTTTTATAATGTAGAGGTCAAGCAATGTCTATTTTTTAAGTGCTGCCTGAGAAATTACCCAAGTACATGGCCTTTTTATTCTTCTGTAGGCTTTACTTCCTAATATGATGAAGTAAATGCTGTGGTGCACCATTGTTCCATCTGCACAGCATGGCATAGTTTAAGACCTTAGCTTGTAATACAAAAATCTGTTCTCTTTAAAATGTGCAGCCTCCTTCTGTTTAGTGGTTTCCCTGGAATTTTCTGACAACCATGTTTTGGTGTTCAATTGATCACGAAGAGCATGAATGAGTTTTAGCCATAATAATAAATATTCCATGTGCTTGCTTCTGCACTCTGCATCCTGAAACCACAGAAACCACAGACATGCAACCAGGGGAATTGGAAGCAGAACAGAAGTTGATTCACTAAGTAGTGAGAACTGATTAAGGCAAAATATATCAGTCCAAGTAGGTTATGAATTAATACAACTGTTTTGTCCCCTGAGCAGTGGAAACTTTTTTCCTAATATGTGTCAACATATGAAAAAGACTTTAGAAATAGAGCTGCTTTCCTTGTAGTAGGGGGAGGCCTAGAGCCCTGCCTGAGCACTTCTCCTTTCTTCCTGTGCTTGTCCTGGAGGTCACTCTGCTTGAAAAGCCGCTGCAGAACTACAAATGTCCAAGCCCCCATGTGAAGCCGCATATGATAAACTAATGTTAGAAACTTTCTTCCACTGAGAAATTAATATCAGTGTTATGATCACCTAGAATGTTTAAGAACCACCATATTGATTTTACTGTATTTTACCTAGACAAAATTCATCATTTGTCTAGGATGCTATGGTCCACATGTATGCATGCTTAGTTTTTCTCCAAAACCTCTTCCTCCCCATCCAGGACAGTAAGGGACTAGCACCCACCTTTTATGCAAGCCCGCAGCCTATGCTGTCACGCCTCCTGGGCATATTTGATGCTTCCAGGCAGTGTCCTACAAGCATTCTCTGTCACTTTTCTATCAGGCCTCATCCAATCTGGTAGACATTTGCTATCTCCCGCCAGGCATTAGTATCTCTGCCTTTTTTTGTAGAGACAGTGTAACGAAGCCATTGTTGTGTTTAGACCAGAGACGGTGCTCCCACCTCTTCTCCTCTCTCTGTCACACTTGTGGAGTAAGAGGCCTGTTGGTAAGCCATCTCTAGTGCCTGTCACATAGACACTTCCCTCAGAGTCTCTCTGCAGTCAGGAAGTCCTGTGGCTCCATGTGTAACCTCCAGACGAGGGCCACAGTTCTGCATCTTCCGCTCCAGTCACCTGGATTCCAAACCTCTTCCACCCTAGGTTCCTAAGCCTCCTGCAGATTTGCTTATTTCACTCATTCCTCTTGCTCACATGCTAGTTTACCTAGATAAATATGAATACAATTTCACAATTTTTGTTGATTTTTAACTTTGATAAATATTCAGAAGGTCTAAATTTAAGTCTTTATAAATAATACTTGGATGGTATTCATTCTTTTTCCCTTTATTGTTTTGTTCATTCCCAAATAGTTCAGTTGCAAACTGTCAAAGTAATTGGAATAAACTAAAGTTATTTGGACAATGAAAGTTACTTTGAGTTCTTTTGATTGTTCACACATAACAGATATTTACTACTGAAGACAGCTTATTAAAGAACAACAAAAAACATTATTACTAATAGTAAATGGGTAATGGGTGTCATTAATGGTCTTATCCAAATAGTTCCAGCTTTCTACCATTCCGGGCACAGGTGAGAGTTGCGTTCCTGGACCACTTGTAGTCGGATATGGTCATGTGTCTGTCTCTAGCCAAGGAGTTGTGAGCAAAAGCGACATTCCTCACTGCTGAGCGGGATCATTCCATTCCTCCAGTAAGATCGTGAAGCTCTCACCTTTGGCATGGAGACCTGTATTTGGGGAGAGGGGGTTTCTCTGTCAGCCTGAGTCCTTGAATGACTAAAATTAGGGGGGCACTCTGCCCCGCACTCTTGCTGGTCTGTGATGGTCCCGAACCATGAGCAAGGAAGAACTCTTTCTGTTTCGAGACATCTTGGCTTATTCTAAGTGATAATAATGTCTAAGTGGAGAAGACTGGGAAGTAGTTGTGTTGATCGGTGGTAATAAAAGATGAGTAGACACATTGGTGATGTGCTCTGTCATTTGACTCTGATGATGTGCTGGCCATTTTGGTCTGATATTTTGGGGAAAGGAACTCACTAACGTAGTCTACAATGTACCCTGGGATAGCTGTATTTGAGTTTATTACAAGCAATGTTCTGTAACTCAGTGTTTTAGCCTAATTCAAATGAGTTAATACTAAAATAACTATCACATTGTGTATTTGTATTACAAGAGGACATTCTTTCAACATTTATTCAAAACGTTACCTAAGTTTTTCAATATTTTTGAAGTTAACCAGATTAGAAAGAGTTTGCGGTCTTTTGCTAAGCTGTGATTATCACAGAACTAAATAGAAAGTTTTCATTTTGCACAGCAGTTCCTGCTGAAAGGTACAGATTTATCTCGCTCTCCCTTCTTCCTCCTTTCTTTCATCCTTACCTCCCTCCTCCCCCTTTTGGTAGTTCCCTACCTCCCCCAGGTACAAAGGCTCTGACTTGTATGTGTCGATCTACAGTTTCAATGTTGCAATAATTTCAACCGAATCTGTTATCATTAGATGTGTAGGTGGTCTTTTTTTTTGTAAACAAATATTTCTATGGTAGCTCATGGGGAGTTTGTAATCACTTAGTAAGCACTGCTTCATTAATCTTAACAATTTCCTTGTGAGGTTAATTATGCAGCGACAATTAACCTCCCCTTTGAGTAGGTGGGCTTTTGCCACATTGAGAAGTATTCTTACCTCCCATGAGAGGAGGGAGGGGAACGGCAGGCTGCTGTGAAGTTTAAACAAGCATCTGTGAGTTACTTAGTGGGAGTGAAGAGTTCTTCCCAACACTAGCAGTACACTGGCAAGTTTTGCTCTGCTGGGCTGAACCTTCCATTATTTCCCTGGCTTTCCTGTTCTCAAGAAGTTTGGATTATGATAAGCTCATTAATTATAAGAGACACACTCCAGAATTCAAGGAGGGCTGCAGAGGCCATTGAGCAACTGAAAAATTAAAACAGAAGTGAAAACACTTACTGAGTTTGTGTTCTGAAGAAAAATCATGGATAGAGTGAGTTGTCAGTTCACTGCCCACGTGTTCATATCTGATACGTAGGACACATACATATAATAATCATTCATACATGAACCTGTGGCATGAAATGCTTACAGGTATTATGTGCATATTTAATTTGAAAAGACAAATATTTTAAATAGTTTGGGAATATATTCCCTGTTAAACTACATTTATTAACTAAGTATTTGCTAAATATAAATTTAACTGGAGTGACTTAAGATCATAAGAATGGCAAAGAATAAAGTACTTTTTGCAGTGGAAGCTGTAAACTTCAAGTTTCTTTGTTTGAAAATTTAACTGGAGTCTTTTTAGTAAATATATTCAGAACAGTATTCTGCAGATCTTCTTAGATATCAGAAATTAAAATTTTACTTAGGGTTTAAGAGTAAATCATTGCCAAACAGGTTTCAAAAAGCTGAAAACAAATGCAATTTTCAAAAGTGAACAATTTACTTATATTTCTTAAAAAACATATATTGTGTTATAATACATTAGTGGTCTTTTACATTTTGCTTTATCATTTATTGTTTTCCTCCTTTGGAACTTTGCCATCTACTAGATCCCACACTTCCCACAGCTGTAAATTCAGGTCCAGATTTTAGTGGTTAAGAGTCAGGCTTCCTGGGTTTAAATCCAGTTTTCTCCATTTCTAACTGTGGGGCCCTGAGGATACTACATACTTCTCTAAACCTCAGTTTCTTTTTTTGTGCAGACATGATTATTTTAGTGCCATAAATCAGAGATTGAATGAGGTATTTAGTGTAAAATAATTAACCTGACCTTGGACTGTGTAGTAGAAGCTCAATAAATGTTAACTTTCATTAATTGGATGGATGATTCTGGAACCCTTTACTGCATTAGATTTCCTTAATACAGCAAATAAAATTTTGACTCATAATAAAAAGTAAACTATTTAAGTGACCTTACAGTAATTAAAATGCCTGCTGGGTTGTTTAGTTACAGAAATGCACACTATTTTTAATTCTTTATTCCTTCTGACTACTCATGTTCCTGAGGAAAACAGAGTTAGCTGCCATATCGGTTTTCTTGTCCTCATTGAAAAAATGAACCATGGGTATGTACAACATCATTTTTTCTTCTTTTAAAATGCACACTAGTCAGTAGTATTCACAGCTCATTTGACAAAGGGTAATTGCCCCAAACGATTTTCTCCTGAAAAAGTGGATCCGCTGTAATCAGAAAGCAGCGTCCCTTGTATTTTGCCCTCCAAAGCAACCTCAGCTTGGGCACTTTCCTGAAAATATTTATGTCCCTTTAGTCTAGTCATTTCTGCATAACATTAATGTTTAAATGCATTTGCATGTCATTGGTTAAATCAAGTTAAAATCTGTACCTTGATTTCTTTGGAAGGATTAGTGGGTATGTAAAAGGAAAGTACACTATAATTTACGTCTTGGCCTATCTCTGAATCCCTCTTTCCTTCTGAGCAGAAACAGATTTCTTAGAAAAATACCCTGCTTGCTGTCTGCTTTTTAACATTTGTTCTAAGGCTTAATGTAAGAAAATATCTCTAAAACATAAATCCATATTATATTTTTCAAAAGATTATACTTTTTTTACTGTCCATGTTATAAAACTTTTACTTTTGCTGTTACAAAAAAAGGGAATTAGTAATGTGACATTAAGTTTTTAACTCTATAGTCCTTTGTATTGGATTAGAAGCCTGAACAACTGCCTTCTGGGTGAGACTTGCCTTTACTGTTTGAGATACTTCAGGCAAGTTACATCATCGCTCAGAGGGAGCTTCCGGTTGCTGGGTTATGAAACTGAGAGCGGTCATCTGAAACCCACAGGGTTGTGTGGAAAGTAAGACTGTGCTGTATGTATATGAAAGCTATTAGAAAATGGAATTGGCATCCAAACATGCTGTTGTAGTTATTGCCAACATGACTGTGTACATGCGATGAAGCGTGTTTAGTTCATTGGCTTGTATGTATGTAGGTGAAATAATGGTCCTGTCTTTTGAGGATGATGTCACAAATTGTTGGATGGATTTTGGGCTTGACATGTTTAGGTAAGACTCTAAACATGTCCTTAGGAAAAAGCTGTTCCTTTGGTTTTCCTTTGTGTTTTCTCTGTCCTTGGAAGCAGTGACAGCTCGGGCTTCACATCAAACATTTTAGTTTGGATCCCAGTCCTGCCTCCACTGGCTTTGTGACCGTCTGGCAGTTTGCTTGATATTTGTAAACCACATTTCCTGTATCTGTAAAATAGAGATTGTATTTATGCCATTTCTTTTTTAAATATAATCTGTATGAAAACAATTTCAAGATTAATTCATAAATAATGCAAAAGTAGTCAATTCTCTTAACTTTTAAAGAAATGGGAAACTTCAGTTTTAGGCCGTCCACAGTAAATTAAAGTTTGACTTCAGTTGTATCCAGTTCCTCATCTATAGACGAATTTCAGAAGTACGATGAGTGACTTCATCATCCGCTTCCACACTTTATGCCAGTCAGATAAACAGCTTGATAATAAACATATCCTTTCTTCCCTTTTGTTGCTTGAGAAAGCCAACACTTAATATCTGAGGAGAGAAGTACAGGTGAAGAAGAATGTTTGCTGAAAACTTGTCTCAAATGAAAAAAAACTGAGAAAAATTGTAATTTTACAGAACTGTTTATTTTCTCCATGGAGCAAAGCCACATATAAATAAACAGGGACCTATGTGCACATCAACTAATTAATCTTTAAGGAATGTAAATTGGGTAAACTTTGCATCAGGATAAATTTTGAAACAGACTAAAATAGGAATATGTGGATAGAGCTTTGCAATTTCACAAAGTGTTTTTGTGTCAGTCCTGAAAAGATTACAGATTGGAGCCTGTCCTCCATGGTCTTACATGGGAACATCGCAGAGGCCAGATGTGACCTAGCAGCTGGCCATGCACTGTTCTGATGGGATTACTCATCACATTTAGTAGATATACAAAATGCCTGCTGGTTACTTTCTATTTAAAATAATTAATCAACTTGTAAAGAGTTTTGGCAAAGCTCATATTTGTTAAACGCTTCTTAAAAGCACCCAGTATTGTGCTTTTGAACAGTGTAGCAAAATTATTGGATGGAACTATATTCAGATTTTTAAAAGCAAATCTTGCTTAATTCAGGTTTTATCAGCTTTAATACTTATTTTGACTTATAGCTTGCTACAACTGGCATTGCACACCTTAACCCCTAAAATCAGCAGCTTTCCTGTTAAGCTAACATCAGTGGGGATTGTCTATTTTAGAAATCCATCAGTAGAAAGTTACCATGTATAGTGGGTATTTTGAAGAGAATCCAAATGGAACAAAATGGACCACCGTGCCTATATTTTTCATTATTTCTTTGCAGACTTATTTCTTTGTGCACTTGTTTTATAATCACAGTACTTACGGATACCTTACTGTGTGCCAGATACAATGTTAGACCTGAACTATTTTAATCTTCATAAGAGCCCCATGAGATATCCATCACTGTTACTTCCAATTTCCAGATGAGGAATCTGAGACACAGGGAGGCTAAAGGGACCTGCCCAGTAACACATTGAGAAAAAGAAATACAATCTAACATGTTTCAGTAATTCAAAAGGTACTTAACTCATGCAATCCTTTGTAACTAAGAGATGTTTACAGATGTAAAGTTTAAACTATAAAGTTTTATTTTAACCCGCTGAAGTAATTTCCTTGTGTACACTTAGTAGTCTCAGATCTGTTAATGCTCCTTCCATCTCTTAGCCTCTTCCAAGCTGTAGCCTGAGTGTAGATCCTCAGGAATAAAGAAGCTTTCTTTAACCAAGTCCCTTATTCAAAGAACTCTGCAGTCTAACTCTCCCAAGGAACTTCCAAGATATTAAAATGGCAGTATTGATTTTGAGATTCTCTGACACATGCGATGCTTATGAAATACTTCTTACTCATAAATATACATTTTTATTTTGTTATATTTGCAGTTAATTAAATATTTATATCTAAGTATTGCATTTTTAATTTTTCTATAAAATATGAATATCTTAGGTTACAAGAGTATAGATGGTAAAGACTGCAGTTTAATTCCCTTGAACTTTACTTAGCACCACATTAACACAATGAAGTGCTTTATCTTTGCTGTAATTATGATAATAAAAGATCAAAATAAAATTAGAATTACAATGATCTTTTCTTTGATAACTTAATGATTTTAAGTCAGTAAGATGTCATTTATACTAGACAAAAATAGTTTATAGTTAAATTAACTATCTGTTACAGGAAAATGCAGGATCCTAATTTAAAAAAAACAGAGGTGAAAAGTTCATTCTCTAGCTCAGGGAATATTTTATTTAATCTTTGTCTTTAAATAAATTTAATAAGTTCCTTTGAATTCTCAACTTTTATTTGAGCACTGAATATGAATTCTATCCTATTGGGGGAAAGGCATAAATCCTGACCCATTCTGACAAAAATCATCTATTGTGGAATTTCCTTAATTGCGCTGACACTCAAACACCGGAAATCAAGCTTATGCCAACTTTTCTTTTTGAATGATAGTGATTAAATATTTTGGGACTATGAGGTTCTTGAGAGGATGCAATCAGAATTTTTTTTTTTTGTATAAAGAACAGCTATTCCATTTATTCTAAAAAGGGGAATTCAGAGACTTAAGTAGGTCAGTGTGAGCCATAAAACAAAAATAAAAAGATAACTAAAGAATAATTATCTGAATAGTTCACATGTATCAGAACATTTAAGGTTTATTTCCATTTTCTCTTCATTTATTTTATATTTTCTTAAATTTCTTCTACATTCATGTGTGCTAGAAAAACATATTCCGCAATAAATAGATGTTTAGTCTGTTTTTATTGATTTTTATATACATAACAGTTTTATTACAACAAACATATAGCCCCAAACTAATTATTTTTATACTTATCATTTGAAAAAGTGTTGCATTGGAATTACCCTAGGACTCTTATGTCATGCTAATTTTGTAGCAGGACTTTAGGTAGATGATTAAAACTATTCTAGCATTTGCATAATTTAACAGATTAAGAAGAAGTATTTAGAAAAACATTCCAGGGCAATTTACTTGTTTTGAACATCTGGTTAACAGCTGTAGTAATAAAAGTTAACACAGCAGTAACCGTCTTTTACACTGATCTCCCGTGCACACACAAGCCCTAGGAAGGATTAACTACTATTAATTCTTGCTTCCTTTGCTATAAGAATTTGCCTAAAAAGGGAAAAGAAGATTTGAGAATTCTTTTTCTTTTTGAGATTTTTAGAATGAGGGGAAAGGAGGGAGAAACAGAGGGAGAGAAACATCAATGTGAGAGAGAAGCATCAGGGCTGCCTCCTCTGGTACGTGTCTCCAGAGGGGGGACAAATCCTCTACCTAGGCATGTGCCCTGACCAGGAATCAAACCTGTGACCTTTCAGTTTGGGTGATGGCGCCCAACCCACTGAGTCACACCAGTCAGGATTAGATTTGAGAATTCTTAACTGTAGACTATCAGCTAAAATTTATATGGAAAATGTGAATAGCCCTGATTAAAATCAGATTTTAACTTCATTCATATTAATTGGAAAAAAGCTAACTCTTGACAGTTGATACACATAATTATGATAGAATTTCCTTGAAATTTATATAAACACATTTATTTTTTCAGGTTACTATTTCTTCCCCTTTATTTCTTTAATTTTTTAGAAAAAAATTTATTTTCAATTTCACATTTTAAACAACAATTTTATAGTAATGGCTAATGTCATATTTAGCAGAATTTTAATGTTGAATTAATTAGTAAATAAGTACTAAGCACACACATTTCCAGATGTTTAATGTATTTGTTAGATTAAAAATTTTGTATGTGCAGTATATAAATATCTAAAGTATGTTTTAATGCTTCAAGTTTTACTTTTTCAAATCTCTTTGTATTTTTCTGTTTTTATTTACTATGTTGAGCGATAGATTACTTAGGGATACTTTCAATTAAAAATGTTAAATGAGCTTGCATGTCAGATCCTGGTGCAAAACAGGTATTTTTTTCTAATTTGATTTTTAAAATAATCATTATACTCTCAGTTATGAGAAAACACTTAAAAGTCAGTGTAGTGAATTTTCCATTTAAGTAATTCAAATCGTTCAAATTTATACCCCTCCCTTTTACAGTTTTATTCCCATGTTCAGTCCACATTCTCTATCCATGGATATAACCTTGTGTGGATCAAAAATATGCGGGAAAAAAGTTACATTGTTGTCAGTGTGTATTATGTAGTTAGGCTTGTGATGATTTCTGTACTAAACATGTATAGACTTTTTTTCTTGTCATTATTCCCTAAATAATATAGTGTAACAACTATCTATACAACATTTGTATTGTATTAGATATTATAAGTAATCTAGAGATGGTTTAAATTACAGGGGAGGATGTGTGTAGGTTATATACTAACACTACACCATTTTATATAAGGGACTTGAGCATCCCCACACTCTGGCATCTGTGGGGGGTCCAGGAACTAGTTCTTTGTGGATACTGAGGAATAACTATCTAAATTTCTAGGCATATGTAAGGAATACTTAATAGAGTGAAGACAAAGTTAAATTTCTTGTAAAGTCAACCATAATGGACTTATCTGAAAATGTCTCATCTTGAACTAAACGCTTCAGTAGCGTAGCAAGATATTTTGTTTTATACTTATATAGTAATTCATGTTTTTAAGCTCTTGTCAACAAATAGGGTTGAGTTTTGCCATATGCTTCTTCTCTTTAGCCAAAAGTTAATTTAGTTCATGTCATGTTACAATGGTTATAGATAGTGTATAAAGAATTTATTTGAAATAAGTGAATTATTTGAAATATTTGAAATTGAAACTAAATCATGGTTCATGTTTTCCTTCTTAGTTTAAGCTTATATTGAAAAAATAAAATTATATGAAGTTCATATGTAATGGTTCACAAATATATAATTAAAAGCATATACATAGCATGTCTGTGTGATATAGTATACTGAATTTACTGATTTTATATACAAAATGTTTGTTTTAGAACTCAATTTTCTGGAAATGTCTCTAGGTATGCTATTATATGAGCTGGTAATGGCAAACAGTATTTATTGCATATAATATGTCGTTGGCCTTGAAATCAGAGTCCTGTAATAGAAATAAGGAATATATTTAATAAATACCCAAAATAAAAAGTTTATTTAAGATTTTTGCTGTTGTTGGGGATAAGCAAATACTCTAAGGGGTCAAACAGGAAAGATCAATGTGGCCATGGCCATTAGGATTTAGACTGGACTTTCAAAGATTGGGAATAATATAATTTAGGTGAAGGAAACAGCTTTAACAAGATTACGGAAGGGGAAGGTTATGGACTATTGAGCGATATAGAGATTGGTGTAGACCTATGGATGCACTGTAGACTGAGGAGGGATAGATTAGGCAATTCTATATTTAGGCTAGGAAACTTGGATTTTAATTTGAAGAGAATGAACCACTTTAGAGGGAATTTAATGATCATGGTGAGAGGCAGGCAAGCAATTATCATGAAAGTAGAGGTTGAACAAGGTTTAAGTTCCCAGGATTTTACTATCTGGGTAGGGATATAGGGTACCAGATGCCTTAAGCGGACCAGTGATGGGGCTTCTGCAGTAGTCCAAAGATAATGTAACTAAATCAACAGTAACTGAAAAGCAATGATGAAAAGCAGTGTGATCAGTTTGAAATATTTAAAATGACATAGGAGATACATGTTTTAAATGAACTACTAGAAGGAAAGGCCTGAGTTTTCATAGTTCTGGCATAGGCACAAGTTAGGAATTTGCAAAGGTGGGAGCTTGTTCAAGTCAAATGCGGTTTCAGAATGATGAGTTTGAGGTTTTGGCAGATAATTAAATTGGCAATGTCCTCTGAAAAAGCAATACTTTCATATTATAGTTCTGTCACTTAATAGCTATGGGACTTGCCATATAAATAATTATACAAATCTAAGCTTGCAATAGTTCTTTTCATATAAGGGTGCTTAATAACTTTTGGAGGAACATAGTAAATAATTGGAAAAAGTAATCTAAATTAATTTTCAGAAGAATAAATCATTTTTTGTGATTAAAAATCACAATAACCTAAGACAGAAAATTGAGGTGAAGTTCACAGGATAGGTAAAGATTACTAGGAATCCTCAAGAGCAGTCACGCATGAGGTGAAAGGAAAAAGATCCTCACGCTTAAGTAAAGAATTTTTGGTGAGGATTCAAAAGCTGTTGTCACAGGGCATGCATTTTAGAAGTTGTATTTTTTTAAAGCATTGTGAAATCTAATGTTTAAAATAAAAATAGGTCCTGGCCAGGTGGCTCAGGTGGTTGGCGTGTCATCCCATACACCAAAAGGTTGAGTGGTCAGTCCTGGTCAGGACACATGCCTAGGTTGCAAGTTTGATTCCCAGTCTGGGTACAGATGGGAGGAAATTGAATGATGTTTCTCTCTCTAAAATAAATAAAAAAACATATCCTCAGATGAGAATGAAAAAATAGTGCTATGCACTGTAAAAACAGCAAGAATAGTCAAAATATAATACTGTTTCTTCCTTCAGTATTTCTTAAATACTGCTTTTTGGGAGGTCATTGGGTTAAAGATCAAGGTCTCTGTATACAGAAATGGCAAATATGTGTTTTTAAAATAATGTTGGAATATAACATCCACCCATTATAGAGAGTTTATCATATATAAACTATTATTTTCAGTCTTGCTAAGCAATCTATTGTGCGCATACGTTATCATAATGGGCATAAAAATAGTGCTTATCACTTTCCTTTATTGACTTTTTCACAAATTAACTATAAAATCACTATTCTAGAATGTTCACTTATAGGGGAAAATAAACATAGAAAACACTTGACACCTGACATTTCAAGAATTGGTGTTATTTATATCATGAAAAAATGTTTCTATAAGTTTCTTTCTTTTAGGTATGATGTAATATATACATTTCATCAGCTTGTATCATTATACAATGCAATAAAAACTAAAATAGAAAAAATTTAATAACATTTTCTTTTAGTAATTTCAGTTAATTTTCCTCAAGTTTAATAAACAGGAAGAAAACTAGATTTTAACAAAGAATTTAGATGGCCTTAAATAAACAATAAATTATAATTTGTATCCATTATATTTCTATGTAGAACTGTAACTACCATTTCCCAAACAGTTGCCGGAATGTTTTAAAAAGCTGTTTGAAGTATTTCCTGATTTTGGAATCACCATTTTTTTTTTATAATTTCAAAAATGTATGGTTTACAAAAAAATTTCACAGTATTTATGCATAAACGAATCATATGTTAGTATTTGAATAAATCCTTATAGTTTATTAATTAATAACCAGTAATTTTCAGTTTAAGATAATGGGATTAAAATTATCCTTCCACGTCCATGAAACTAGTTTCATGACTTTTAAATCACCAGGTTTTGCAAAGATCGGCCATTAATATCTCTATATGTTATGCCTATAGAGACAGTGGTAGAAATTAAGTTATTATGAAAGAAACATTTTATCTTTAAAGAAGATAGAATTATGAATAGCTCATTTAAAATGTTTGCTTTTATTCTTTGGCATTAATTAATAGCTTTGAATAGAAATAAATTTAAAATAGAAACACAAAAATTCTCAATGAGCAAATAGCCTTGATTTCCACGTGAATTAAATATGAAGAGATGAGCAGAGTATGTGGCCTTCCATTGTTTAGTCTTCATCTAGAAAATATGTTATTAAATATGTGAAAGCCTGAGATGAATCAAGGATTTTAGTATATATACTATGGATTTTAGTATATATACTAATATATATTGTGATCTTTAGAGTTTACATTATCTATAAATTACAAGTAGTCTAACCAAAATATCTGCAGTGTATCAGTTTCTGTGCAATTCAATTTTCACTAAAAACATGAGAAAATAGGAAAATCACCCTGTCAGCAAAATTTGAACTTAAAAGTTCCATTCATGGGGTAAAAGACTTATTTTTTTTTAAATATTTTATTTATTTATTTTCAGAGAGAGGAGAAGGGAGGGAGAAAGAGCAATGTATGGTTGCCTCCCACATGGCCCCCACCGGGGACCCGGCCCCGCAACCCAGGCATGTGCCCCAAATGGGAATCAAACCGGGACCCTTTAGTTCCCAGCCCGCTCTCAATCCACGGAGCTACACCAGCCGGGCTAAAAGACTTATTTTTAAATGGAGCAGAACATAGTGATATTTGTCATTTTTGTTAATGATCAGTGTTCTTATTTATCCTAATTTATTTTCTTTTATGTCATGTGTTCTACATTTGTAAAATAGAATAAATAATTTTAAGCACCTTTTTTTATATTTTAAAATACCATCAATACACAAAGCAAATGGACTGTCACCCTCAAAAACCTTCTTTGAGTAATATGAAAATATTTGAGAAGTGTTTGAGGTTTCGTTTTCACGTGGGTCTGGCCCGGATGAGGAAGCTGAGGATAAGAGGCGAAGGACTGCTGGAGGATTTAAGTGGCAGACTCTTTCCAGAGCTTGTGACCTTCGCCTCCACACTTCACTGCCTCCAAATCTTTGGTGAAAAATTCCATAGGAGGAGGAGAAGTGAGGGAGTTCCGGGGATAGATGATGGACAGAGTATGGATTCTAGGAAGTGTATCAGAACAGCTTTCATCAGATTTTAGAGACTTACTAAATCTTTCTCTGTTTCCCCTTTTTTGGTTGTTGCTTGGGGACATATTTCTCAGTTTTTAATGTCCATCTGTTTACACAAGCAGCGTAAATCAGATTAGATCTGTCTCGTCTCAGGATCTCTTCCCTAGGCATTACATTCAGTCCTCCCTGCTGACCAGGATATTTTAGGGGACTCTGCGTCCTGTTGAGGAGTGAGAGTGAAGCACTTATCAACTTACACTCCTCATGTCATGGTACTTGGTGTTGATGGGTTCTCTGTAGTTGGAGTTTGAGAGGTTATGGTGGTTTCATTTCTTTGCTGAAAATGGAGTTAGTCTTCCCTTTACTTTTATTTTATTGTGCCCATAGAGTTTCAAGGATTGAGAAAAGGTGAGGAAAATTGTTGGTCTTCTGCAGTCTTTAAGTGTAGTTCAAAATATTTTTCTTAGAAAAAAATTTATCTAAATTAAAATTCTAAGATCTTAGTGCTGCTTTTATGCATCTGGAGGAAACACACAAACACACGAATACCTATGCCACAGAGCTATGTTGAGGTGTAAAGAAGCTGACACACACGTGCAACGAACGTGTTTAACCAAGTACGATACACAAGAATACTTACACAACAATGCTTAGTAGTCGTCAGCGTCCCTTCATCACGTAGTTGGGGCTTTTACTTTTGGCTAATATTAAATATATTTTTATTTCATTTTAAATTCTGAATTCAAATGACTATAAATCACTGATTTTGAATTTAAAATTGATGAAATAAAATAATTGCAATAATTGATATTTAATCTTTGGAGTGGAATTTAATATCAATGTATTTATATGGTGAGCTTTGACATTATTAAAGGCTGTCACCATATTGATATACTATAAATTTATATCACACAAACATCAATCTATCAGTGTCTAATTTCTACATTCCCAAGTTTAGTAATGCATCACGATCTCTTAAAAGTTTATGTAACATCAAATGATCAATAGATATATTCTTAGCTTTAATATAGTGACATTTAATTATTTGTCTGTATCCAGCTAGAATATATTCAGAGGCTTTATTTACCCTGACCTTAGATGAGGCACTTCCTATCTGTGAGTCTCATGTTCATCATTATTAAAATATATTGCAGATTAGTTCTGTAATTACAAACTAGTAGACCTGAATCTGCCTGGAGAAATACTGTGATCTCTGTAGTGGTCTAATGGAGTGTTGCATAGCCAAATGGACTTATAACCAATGATGGGCTTCCTTATTTTGTAGAGTTGATGCGTTTGTAGGCGGTATCATAACTAAAATATGAGGACCAAACCTGGTCTTATTAGCTGGAAGAAGTTTATAGCCATAATTATGAAAGGGCTAAGAATATACTCAGGACTTAAAAGGGAGGCTTTCGTTAGGTTTCAAAGTGCTCATAGCACTCATAGCATGATAACACTAAAAATAATGTTACAAATTTAAGCACAACACATCAGACTGCTTGGTGCTTTCACACACCTACTGAAACTGGATTTGCCAGTGCAAATGCTGATTCATAGGTTCTTCTCTGCTGCAAGTCATTATTGTTGTGTCCTCAGTTTAACCCAAGACAACAGACTCATAAAACAAACTCTAGAAACTCTGTCAGTATGAATATGTATCTATAGAAGCTTCGAGAGTCAAACAATTCTTAGAATGAATGTTCTGTATATGCAATTAAAAGAAAACAATGTGTTGAAGACTTCATTCATAAATGCAAAAATAGCAAAATTTTATAACTGCAGCCACAGATAACCTTAAAAAAGGTTCTGAAGAATATTTGAAAATAAAGTAGTACACCACTTTGGTGAATAATATAATTTTAAAAATGGAGAAGTATTCTGTTTTCTTAGAGGAAAATCTAAGAACTATAAAAATGTTAATTTTTCCACAGTCAAGTTATCATTCCAATGGATTGATACTATTGATTATTTTAATAGATAAGTTTGAAAATTTAATTTTTTTCAAGAGCACTGAGGGACACTCATTTATTAAGTAATTTTAAAATTATAAGTAAAAAGTGTCAGCATTTACCCAAGAATTGACATATCAGTGAGACTTTGTACAAAGCCTAGAGACCCAAGTAAAAATTGGAATTTAATATTTGCTAAGGGAAACATTACAAACCAATACAGATAGAACTGAGTATGTATCCCATAGCATCGAGGCCTATTGGAAAAACTACACTGCGAGTTTAAATTCTCTCCTCAAATCATATACCTAAAAGGAAGAAAATTTCACTGTGTGAAATGGAAATGTATAATTACAAAAATTGTAAGAAAATATAGGTATATAAAGAATCTCAGGATATGTAAGCTTAAGAAAAAATGGACAAAAAGACTAAAGGGATTTTTGGTAAAAGTGACTAATAAACAAAAAAATAGTAAAACTAATATATATCAGAAAATATTATATAATCAAACCTAAAAGCCAAATTTCAAAATGGGACAAATATTTACAAAAAGTAATTTAAACAATAGACTGGTGTTCTTATAGCATAAACTACTTATAAATCAAATCTCTGCTTTTCACTGTGCTTAGAATGTTATTTTAAATTAATGATGATTTAATCAGAAAAGTACTATAATGAAATAATAAAAGATATGAATAGAAAACAGACCAAAAAATAAATCTACAATGACTAGTAAATATATTAGGATACAAAACATCACTAGTAATGAAATATGACCCAACTGCAATTATGATGCTACTTTCTTAGTATGTAAATTATTTAATGTACCAAATCAGAAACTTTTAATGAACATGATAGTGGTAATAAGAATGAAGTCATAAGTAGTTTTTCTTAGATTACTGTTGGTAAAATACATACACACACACACACACATATACAAGAAATTTGGTAATCTGAGCTGTAATCCAGTAATTCTACATCTTAACACTATAACTGAATTTTCAGAAAAATCTGTATGTAATACTCTTGCATAATTTTTTATATTTGTCAGTATCTAGATAAGTAAATAATGTGCCTAATATGTAAATGATTAATTTAGATATATGTTTTATGATGAAATAATATGAATATTCAAATTCACAATGTTGAAAAATTAATGACATAGAAAATAACTATGATATAAATGTTAAGTTGTAAAAAGAAAAAATTATGAATGTGTAAGCCAAAGCTTGGTTTTAAATTCTGCATGCATGTATAGACTACATAGAAACACACTTACATATGAATAGTCTCACCTCTGATAGCATTATGGGTTAGTTCATTTGCTTTCTTGTGTGTATCTTAG
Organism: Micronycteris hirsuta; assembly: GCA_004026765.1. Classification (NCBI taxonomy): domain Eukaryota; kingdom Metazoa; phylum Chordata; class Mammalia; order Chiroptera; family Phyllostomidae; genus Micronycteris; species Micronycteris hirsuta. Next base: position 48,445 of record PVJI01001721.1, read on the forward strand.
TGTTTTCTCCAATGAGTGTAAAGAGAATACAAGAGTGCACTCTATAGTAATGTTAAAACTGTCCAATCCCAGAACATTTTATTTGTTGCTGAAATACATATATATTATGACAAAAATTACAGTAAGTACACTTCAGTTACAAATATCAGAAGTCACTTTGGCTATTTAAACAAGAAGGGCTTAATAAGAGTATATGCTCCCACAGTGAAAAGGCACAGCGGCACACGCCCTCCTTGGATGTCTCGGCTGGGGCCCGAGTCCCTAAGGTGGCTTTACTCACAGAGCTGGCGCCTTGGCTCTGCTCCACATGTCCTCAGTCTCCACTGGCTCAGATTGGATTTCTTCACAGCATGGTGTCTCAGGGTTCCTAGAGAGCAGCAGCAGAAACTGCAAGGATTCCAAACTGCTTTTGTCCAGACAAATTACAAGACCAGTCCACATTAAGAGGAAGGGGAATAGATGCTAGGAGGGAGGAGCTACAAAACATTGCTGCCATGTTTTCAAGCAGCTGTGCTGTGTGACTTTCTTTGGCTCATGGGGCTTTGAAAAATGCTTGCAATTAGAGCTAGCTTCCTAGAAAATGAGAGATCACAAGAGAGAGGTCCCATCGATTCTAGCCATCCCAGATGTACCGAGGCATCTTCGCCACCCTAGTCGTGGACCCAGATAGGTGGCCATCTGGCCATAGCAGAATTGCTTCAGCATCAGAAAAACCACCCAGACAGTCACGTAATTTTGAGAAGTTATAAATGTTTGTGATTCTAAGTCACTGTGCAGCAAAATCTGACTACAATGTGCTTTGCTACAAGTCAGGGAATAGGAAGTTGCCAGGTCGAGTGTTGGCTCAAAACTGCAGCAACCCTAAAGCCGAAGCCCCATCCTCAGTCTCACTATCATGAATGGACCGATGCCCTGAAAGACAGAATGCTTTCATGGGGTCCTCATAGCAGGAGCATCTCTCTTTTGCACGTGTATAATTCTGTCTAATACGCTGAAACGGAATTACATCAGCAACCCTACTCACAGGAAAGTCTGAGAAATGCTGATTTTAGTTCTCCAAAATCGGCAGTGCAGGAACTCATATTAGGAAAGTGAGATCGTGATATATAGTAAGAAATAAGTAAAGTGCAACCTCGGGTCTCCGACTTAATTGGTTTTGTGAAGCTATTTGAGAAGGGATTTGTTAGAATCCTACTCATTACATTCGCATTCTCTCCTTTGTCACCTGCGGGACTCATGACTGATCCTACAGGTATCAGCATGAAAGGGATGTCGGGTGAGTGTTGAAGGTTTTTGTTTGACAAATGAGATATATTTTCCTTGAAGAACTTGGTTGAGACCTGAATTATTTGAGATGACAGACTTTTGAGAGCCAGCGTTTGACTGCATTTGGTCTTCCGCCCTGTTTCTGGCACAGAGCTCCTAAAACCCTTGGCATTTCTTGTGATAAGAACAAAAAATGTGTCTTTTGCTATGTTAATGAGTTGACTTTTTAGAAAGCCCCTAAGTAACCTAAAGAAGATGAACAAAACACGTGTTCAGAGGTTTGGAACTTCAGTACACCACCCCCAAGTGCTGGGAGGAGAGCCGGGTTGGTGAATGTGGAGCATTGGAAGGTAGTGCTCTTGGAGAGGCATGGAAGCTCCTCACCTTTCCCCAGATCGTCCCAATGATATCTTAGTCTGACTGTTCCTGAGTTATATCCTTTTATAATAAACCTGTAATCTAGTAGGTAAATGTTTCTCTGAGTTCTGTGAGTCACTCTAGCAAATTAATGGAACCCTAGGAGGAGGTCCTGGGGACCTCTGATTAGAACCAGTTAGCACAGATAGCAACCTGAACTTGTAACTGGCATTGGAAGTCAGGGGGAGGCAGTCTCATAGGGCTAAATCCTTAATCTGTGGAACCTGATGCTATCTCTAGGTAGGTAGTGTCAGAATTGAGTTGAATTGTGGGGTACCCAGCTGGGATCCCAAGAATTGCTTGTAAGTGTGGGGAACCCCCTCCCAGCCACCACTATGTTGAAATTGGTACCAGAACTTATTTGGAAGGTATAATGGATGCTGCATTATAATCCATCATATCTATTACAATCAGCATTGATTATTTTATCTTTTGGTAATTGTTTTCACTTTTATGAATTTTAAGACTATAATTTCCTATACAGTTTGATAAAGGAGCATATCAACACTCATATCAGTACTCCTTCAATATGCAAAGAATAAATCTGTCTTCAAATTGGTACTGATGAACTCACATGCCAAGAAATACCATGATTATATTGTAGCACCAAAGTTCCCTGTGATTTTCTTAGGTTTGGAATGGTGGGAAAGGCTCATTTTTACTGTCTTATTCCTATCTCCTTCCTAGCTTACTAATTAGAGTAAGTCATTTATATATCTCAGGAGCCACATGTATACTATTCCTTCTTGTACACTATTCCTTCTACTAGGATCTCTAGTTTCCCTTTTCCCCACCTGCAAAGTGTAATTAACTTTTCATTATATAAAGTCCAGCCATTGTTAATATAATGAGAATGGTTTGTGTGGCATCGATGTAACCTGGCAGTCAAGGAGAGGACTGGAGTGTGCATGTGTGAACAATGACAACTTCACTGTACTAGCCAGTGGGGGCAGTAGACGTCATTGAGCAAGCATGTGTACTGTGTGACTATCACATTCAAAATGACTCAGCAAGTAGAGCAACAAATCTGCATCAAATTTTGCATTAAACTGGAGCATTCCTCCATGGAACCTATTCGGATGATTCAAGCCACAGCTATGGGCAACTGATGATTGGCAGCTTCATCACGACAATACACCCACTCCTGCATCACATCCCTTGCAGAGTTTTTTGGCAAATAATCAAGTCAGCCAGGTGACTCAGCACTCCTACACCCCAAATCTGGCATCCTGTGACTTCTGGCTTTTCCCAAAACTAAAATAACCTTTGAAAGGGAAGAGATTTCAGGCGGTCGATGAGATTCAGAAAAATACAACAGAGCAGCTGATTGTGATTGGGAGAACTGTGTTAGGCCCCAGGGTGCCTACTTAGAACGGGATTGAGGTGTCATTGTCCTATGTACAATGTTTCTTGTCTCTTATGTGTTCTTCAATAAATGTCTTTATTTTTCATAGCATGTGGCTGGTTACTTACTGGACAGACCTCAGTGTATACTCATCTTTAACCATTCAACCTTTACATCATTTGCTGAGCAAGACTTCCTCTGACTCCTCAGACATTGTCAGGCTCTCCTGTTACAGGCGTTTGCTTCTGTAACGTTGTATATTTCTTCCTATGATCTGGTGAAAAAGGGATGGATAAATTAATTTTAGAAGAAAAATACCTACCAAAGGGACCAGAATTAAGAAAATATTTAATGAAATTTAGCTACATGGTCCATTTGTATCCTGAAGAGTTTGAATCTTCCTATCCTCCTTTGTCAGTCAAGGACACAGGATGCCTGGTGTACACGGGGGTTTCTGGGTTGGGCTTACCTTAGAATAGGGTTACAATTTGCCACATTGGAGAATGTGATGATTAACACCGTGTGTCAAATTAGGTAGGCCATGGTATCCAGTTTTTTCATCGAACACCTAATTGTTGTTAAGAATTTTCTTAGATGTGATTAATATTTAAATCAGTAGATTTTTAGTTAGGCAGAGAGATCACTCTGCATAATGTGGGTGGGCCTCATGCTATCAGTTGAAGGCCTTAAGAGAAAGAATTGTGGTCTCCTGAGGAAGAAGGAATTTGCCTCCAGACTGCCTTCACAATGGAGCTGCCTACCTCGGTTCTTCCTGGGTTCTCCAGCTTACATGCATGGCCTACAGATTATAGACTTGCCAGCTCCTCCGTCTTATGAACTAATTCCTTCAACTAAATCAATCGATCAATCTCTCCCCATACACGCACACACATACACACACACCATACACACATCCTACAGATTCTGTTTCTTTGAAGAACCCTGATTAATATAGAGAGTTAAAATGCAGAGAAGTGAGGGCATGAACTTTTACTTGATTTGTATTTAGTATTAGCTATTTTTATTCCCCTAGAAACCCTGGATATAATCAATATGTCATTATGGAAGCAACCTGTTCTGGGCCCCGGGAAGTGGGTTTAATTGTTTGGGCCCAAAGAAGGGAAGGTATGCAGCGGTATTAAATATGAAGCTGTTCTAAAAACCCAACTATATCAGTCTTCAAATACTGTGCTCTTCCTTGATCTTGCTTCCTACTCTCCCTGAGAGAAATTGGCTCTGGACCTTTGTTTAGCCAGACAGGCTAGTGTTCCTCAACTAAGGGAGGCTCTGGGGATAGTAGAGGGCAAAGGATACACTTTTAAGTGTTATTGGGAACCTAACAGGATTGTAACTTGGTTGTACTAGCAATTTTTCCCACCTTTACCCTGGGTTTCAGAGATGAAAAAAACAATTCCCCAGGGTTTTTTTTTTTTTTTTTTTTTTTTTTATGTTGTTGGGGTTTTAGCAATATTTTTCCAGACCCTTCTGTTTTCACCCTTTAGTGAACTTGGGAAGGATTTTTTTCTTGCTTTCAATTTTCTTGTCTAATTCCCCTGAAACAGGTTTCATATTCTGTTATTTTACGGAGACTGGCAGAGGACAAACGTCTACACTCCAAACCTAGGGCATGATTCTACTTCCTTTTCTGCCTTTAGTAGAAACGATTACTCAACGAGATGCCAAAATTATAGTAGCCCGAGGAAAGGATGTGTAAAATCATTGGATATTTTATATGTTAAAGTAAGAGACACCCTTCAAAACACAAAGCCAAAGTTATTTCTGACTATTTCCCTGGAAAGTTCCCTGGAAAGCATGTCACATCTATTTTTAGAGCCATTGAGTATGATGACCTTAGGACGCCATGCTGGAGGCAATTTCTCTTAGGATGGCTGAGGAGTTGACATCTTATTTACATAGAGGAAGGATTTTCTGATGTTAATAATGTGCTTTCTTTGGTTAATTTTTGTTTGGAATTGTCAAAATATTTTAGGTGAAAATGTGCATTAGATGCAGCATAATGTGATTATAAAAGTGAAGGAATTTTAGTAGATGTGACACATTATAAGACTTGGAAGAAAGCAATGTTTTTTCACCACAAATACCTATGCTTAACAAGTAGACATAAGTAAAAACAAGCAGCTATAAATAAAAACCACCTTTACACGAATATTTATAAACACATTAATTTAATGTCACAGGGGAAATTCAAATAAAAATCTTATTTTTTCTAGTTTTGAGAAGTTTACCATATATCTTTTAGGGCCGACAAATCAATCTAGAGGAAATGCTAAAAGAACTATAATTTAAATGCACCTTGCAAGAGCAGTGATAATAGTATAGCTCTTGGCTTATTATGCCGGGGGAAGGATGATTTCAACTTTAAACGACGTATGAGCTGGGACTTGAGGACGCCTATGACTCCAGCCTATCTTGATAAGAGGAAGCACTTCTGGGCAGAGGCACAGCCTAAGTGAGAGAATAGAGAGAGGTACATTCAATAGAACTCGCCATGGAAATGTTAGCTCAGGTGAATCTTTTTTTTTTTCTTTCAGATTACCAGAACAGTTAAGTAAAAGAGGCATCTTTAAAAGCCAGGTGGTTTTAGCTTCAAATCATATGTTTTTCCAAAACTGTATTGGAAGAGCAGAGGAACATGCTTCGGGTTCATAGATGAGTTAGGTTTTGCCTGGGATCAGAGTAAGAGATAAGCTAGGAAAGTGAGTTTAAAGTTAAGGTTTTTGACTTTTAGAGGACGTACACGTCTGCCTAATTTTGCAAATTTTGAAAATTAATATAAACCAATTCTAACTTTAATATACTTTAGTTATAAAGAATTGATATTGTCAAGGTAAATTCATATTTTTCTCTGAACTCATAGTTAGAAAGTGCAGGGGGTAGCTAGGAGTAAAATAACCTCTGGTGGGGAGAGGGAGATTTCCTCACTTTCTATGCTGCTTTAGTTTATGGCTGGATCAATGATAAAATTGACACAAGACTAGATTAACAGGAGGAGAAAAAAATTAATATATGCACACAGAAGAATGAAATATGATGTTCAGATCATAAAATATGACCCAAAGAAATGTTCAAACTAGCCACCACTTTATACTTTTTAGAAAAAGAAACAATAAATTTTTGAGAGATTGACAGGACAAAGAAAGTTAGTGCCTATTGGTAATGAATCTAAGCACAATTTGGGTATTCATTAGTGAAGAATCCAAACAAAGCTTGCGTAAGTAATACAAATTTGTTTATATACATCTTTTTGGCTATGGATTTTATAACACTTGTGATAAGATTGTCTTATTTTATTAATTTTTATTGTATTTTCCCATTACCATTTATTCCCCTTATACTCTCTAGCACCTCCACCCATTCCCCTGCCCCTCAGTCCACACTGTTGTCCGTGTCCATGAGTCCTTTTTCTTTTTTGCGCAATCCCTCCAGCCTCTAACTGCCCCACCTCCAATAGCAGTCACCCTGCTCTCTGTTTAGGAGCCTATCACTATTTTGCTTGTTGATATTATTTGGATTTGTCTTTCTCTGACTGGCTTATTTCACGAAGTATAATGTTCTCCAGGTCCACCCATGCTGTCACAAAGGGTAAAGTTTTCTTTTTTTATGGCCAAGCAGTATTCCATTATGTAATGGCCCATAGTTGTTTTATCCACTCATATAATGATGGACACTTGGGCTGCTTCCAAATCTTGGCAATTGTAAAAATTGCTGCAATGAACATAGGGGTGCTTATGTTCTTTCAAATTAGCATTTTGGGTTTCTTCAGATAAATTCCCGGAAGTGAAATCACTGGGTCATAAGACAATTCCATTTTTAATTTTTTGAGGTATCTCCATACCGTTTTCCACAGTGGCTGCACTCGTCTGCATTCCCACCAACAGTGCAAAAGGTTGTCCTGTTTAGGAAGACAGAAGAGATTCAGAGAGCTCTTCCTACTGCTGTTTTTCAGGTGATTTTAGTTTGAAATAATCAATATATCATTGTAAAATACCTTAAGGCAGCCTGCACTGGGCCCTGGTAGCTCCATTATTGCTAGGGATTTAAAGTTCAAGCTTAAAGTCATGTTTCCCTTTAATAATTTTCTAATTAGGTTTATCATAATTTAAACATTTTAAAGAATTATGGAAGGGCCCATTCTCTTTGCCAGCTTACCATTTTGCTTTCCACTCACCAAACAATCCTTTAATTCTTTGTCCCATTTTTGCATTTGTATAAAAAATACATTATACATATTTATTCAAAATGTTTTGACCTAAATAGTACCCTCTCTTAATATTGCCCTCTAACATTTTATTGTTTGTTTCCCAAATGAAAATGTGCTGTCTTATAAATGGTGTTACCTTTCTAGAATGCTAATGCAATAATGAAAGTAATAAAGCTGACTCATGGCCAGAGAACTGCTATTTAAACATCTACCTATATTGTGAATCTGTTTCAAGCTACATTATTATGCACACACTTTTGTTTTTAATATTTCTATGGTTTCTATTCCTTCCTACCTAAATTATAAAATCCCCCAGGATGGTGACATTATCTTACTACTTTAATGTCCTCCATAGATCTTGTTACAATGTACTTTTTAAAGTATGAGTGTTGAATTAATGATGCAGTTATAAGCATATTATTTGAGTCATGTGACATCTCTGAGTTACCAAGGATCTTGAGTCTATTAAACCTACACTTAAGTAACACTAGCTTCCTTAAGAAGGATAAGCTTATTGTAAATTCTGATAGTCTGTAATTTAATTTCAAAAAAAATAATGAAGTTACTCAGGGGCCAAGCATTTCAGAATATTGTTTATTCTAATCGCATTTTGCTGCTTATTACCAGTAATCTTAAATAAATTCTATTCAGTGCACATCTTTTCCTCTTGGCAAAGAGTACACAAAAAGAGTAAGTGCTCCATATATTAGTTTTTGGCAAGAATACTTACTTGATATTGGCAAAGTTCTGTTCTTTCTTTAATTCAGATATTTGTACTTCTTAAAAGCCTCAAACAATATGTGTATTATATAAAACCGAAAACATTATTTTAGCTGCATTATTTTAGCTGAATTTTTTAAGTAGTAGAAGATATATTGTACTTAGTACATTTCTACTTGTTCTGACTCAGTACAAATCTTTGATAACTCTCAGTTTTCTTAAGGATTATTTTCTTAAGTTATTTTATTTTATTACTTTATACTCTAACTCAGAATCTTATTCATGGGATGTTACTTTGCCTTTTTATTTTTTTCTCCACCTAAATATTTCAAGGGAATATTTAGAATTTATTGGTATAAATGGAACCATAGGAATTTTTAAAGTAATTTCAAGGAATAATAAAGAAGGCTACATAAAAGATGCACCAAAATTTATTTACTGTTTTCACTTACGTGAAATTTTAAAAAATAAATCCATACCATGAAGTATAATCCAGAAAAAGCACCCAGTATTGAGAATCTATCCATTAATTAAACCATACTAGAGAATGCCATCTTGTCTCTTTAAGTCATGCTGAATCAAAAGAGAAGTCAGACTATCTTTGCTCATGAATGGCCTTTGTTTTTTATTTTGTTCACTAATTTAAAGCACATTCTCAGTTGTTTACATAGAGGTTGAATCTTTAGAGCACAGATCATGACTGTGCCCTCCACATATTTTGGTTGCCTCCCAGTGTTTCCAAAGTTAATTTAATTTTACATAGAGCTTTAAATTTCTGATTTTTCTGGAAAAAAATCAGAGGTTTCAAAACACTAGGCCAGCATTTCCACAGGACATTTGCCTGGGGCCTAAGGCATCTGTTCCCTTGAGGAGGAATACAAGTATCTCCATTGTATCACCAGCCTGCCATCCCACAGACACGGCCACTCCTTGGCCCCCTGTAAGCTTTTGAGTTTGTGATCTGTGCTATAGAACATATGAAAGACAGGTATACAGAGTGAACCTGTTCGTTTTTTTCTTTTCAGTTGCACTTGTTCAGAATGTGAATGTGATCAGAGGAAGGTTGAAGGGGAGTAAGATCTGAATATATCCAGGTTCAGATCATTATTTTCAGGATTCCTGTCTGTTGGATCTAACAGCCAGTTTGCATCTATCCTTTTTTATGAATTGTTCATACTCATTAATTTTATTATGATTTTTAATATTCAAAATCATTAGTATTATAAAAATGTTAACATTAATTCCAGGATTCAGTTAAAATCTAGAATTTGCAAATTAAAGTGCTAGTAACAACATCATAGAAACATAATAATAATAATACAATAATAAACATTTTAAAAAGGATATTATTTCAAGTTGCACAATAATTTACCTAACAGGTCTTTTGTTATTATGCACGTGAATGCAAATACTGGCTTTTCTTAACTACATTTCTTTCAAATCCCTATCCCAGTTTAATTAATTATATAGATGTTTATATTTACAATGATATCTCTTTAAAATATTTAAGCCAGAACTCTGTAACTTTCAAATTGTATAGGAGACACTTTCATAAAGTTAAATATTTGTTAGATTACTATGGAAATAATCAAATTAGACAAACAAACCATTGGGGTTGATAGTGTATTAGTTCGGGTAATGTTTGCTGTTGCAACAAATTCCCAAGTTTTAGTGGCTGAACACAGTAGAATTTTATTTCGTGCTCATGTAACATTTCAATGAAAGCATTTCCAGTTTATGGGTGGCTTTCCTTCCGGGGGAGACACAGGGATTCAGATTTCTTTCTTGTGTCTCTGCACCCCTTAGCGATATGGAGCCTTTTATATACAAGTAGGAAAAAAGCTTGTAGAGAAGGTGCACCTTTTCTTATGAACTAGACGTGCCATTTCCATTCACATTTTTATTGACAAATATTAGTCAACCCTATCCTTCAGGTTAATGAATCTTTCCATTTGTAACCTCAGTCTCAGCTGATTATAGTGGCTTTGATAAGTATGGAGGTCAACATTATTTTCAATAGAGAAATAAACAAAACTTGAGAATATGTTAAAAAATGCATCATCAAAAAAAAATTCAGTTATTTTTCCATAGAGCAAAAATGTAAACAATTAAAAATAATATAACAAATAATGAAAAAAATATTCATAGTTATATATTGTTGTCAGATAAGTGTAGAAGAAAACAAAGGATGCAACAAAAAAAATTTTATATACCTGTTGGCCATTTGTGTATCTTTTTTTAAAGAAATGCCAATTCAAGCCCTGGCTGGTGAACTGAGCACCAACCTGCAAACCAAAAGGTCACTGGTTCAATTCCCAGTCAGGCCACATGCCTAGGTTGCGGGCCAGGTCCCCAGTTGGTGGCATGTGAGAGGCAACCAGTTGATGTATCTCTCACACATTGGTGTTTCACTCCCTCTGTTTCTCTCTCCCTTCCCATTTCTCTAAAAATAAATAAATGAAATCTTTAAAAAAAGAAATATCTATTCAAGTCCTTAGCCCATTTAAAAAATCAGATTGCTTTTCTTTTTATTGTGTAGTTGGATTACCTTATGTATTTCTAATATTGACTCCTTATCAGATAAAAAGTTTGCAAATATTTTCTTTCATTCTGTAGGTTGTTATTTCACTCTGTTGATTATTTCCTTTGCTGTGCAGAAACTTTTTAGTTCGATGTAATCCCACTTGTCTGTGTTAGCTTTTGTTGCCTGTGTTTTTGGTCATATGTAAGAACTCATTGCCCAGACCAATTTCAAGAATCTTTTTCTGTATATTTTCTTCTATTAGTTTTATGATTTTGAGTCTTACATTTAAGTCTTTAATCCGTTTTGAGATGACTTGACTTCTGTATATGGAGTGAGGATAAGTGTCCAATTTCATTCTTCTGTATGTGGCTATCATTTTGTCAACATTATTTATTGAAGAGACTATTCTTGTCTTATTGTGTATTCTTGGCACCAAGTCTAAGATCATTCGACAGTAGGTGTATGTTATTATTTCTGGGCTCTCTGACTGTTCCATTGGTCTATCAGTGTGTCTTTAGGCCAGTACCAAACTACTTTTATTACTGCAGTTTTGCGATATATTTAGAAACCAGAAAGAATGATGAATCCATCTGTGTTCCTGCTTAAGATTACTTTGGCTATTCTGGGTCTTTTGTGGTTCCATATGAACTTAAAGGTTGTTTTTTTCTGTTTCTCTGAAGAATGTCTCTGAGATTTTGATAGGGATTGTAACAAATCTATAGACCAATATATTTAGTATGGACAGTTAAACAATATTAATTATTTCAAGCAATGAAGGGGGATATCTTTAAATATGTACATCTTCTTTAATTTTCTTCATTAATGTTTTATAATTTTCATTGTATATGTCTTTCAGTTTATATGTTTATTCCTAAGTATTGTATACATTTTGCTTGCTATTTTGAATGGAATTGTTTTCTTAAATTTCTTTTCATATAGTTTGTTGGGGAAGCTGTAGAGAAAAGAGAGCCCTTGTACACCATTGGTGGAATGTAAATTGGTACAGTCATATGGAAAACAGTCTGGAGGTTCCTCAACAAATTAAAGACAGAACTACTGTATGATTCAGCAACCCCTCTTCTGGGTAGTAACCCAAAAGAAATAAAACCAGAACCTCAAAGAGACATCTGCACTTTCAACTTCACTGCAGTGGTATTCACAATATCTCAGTTATGAAAACAGTCTGTGTCTGTGGGTGGATGAGTGGATAAAAATGTTATATATATATATATATATATATATATATATATATATATATATATATATATATATGTATGTGTGTGTGTGTGTGTAAAATAAGGTATTATTCCACCTTGAAAAAGGGAAATCTTGCCATTTGTGACAACATTAATGAACTGGAAGACATTATGCTAAGTGAAATAAGCTAGACACAGACAGACAAATACTACATGATCTCCCTTTAAACGTGGAATTGAAAAAAGTGGAACTCATAAAAAAGCAGAGACTAGAACTGTGGTAGTTGGGTGCTGGATAATGCTGGAAATGGGGCTTGACATTGGTTTAAGGGACCAAAGTTTCAGTTATATAGGGCAACTAAGTTCCAGAGATCTGATATACAGCATGGTAACTACAATTAATAATACTGTATTATACACTTGAAATTTGCTAAGAGAGTCATCAGGAAAAAAATCATAGCTATTTAGGAGATGGGCATGTTAATTAGCTTGATTGTGGTAAATATTTCATAATATATACATATATCAAAACATCACATTGTATGCCTTAAGTATACACAATTTTTGTCAATTTTACCTTAATAAAGCTGGAAAAAAGAAAAAAACAATAGCCTAGAGAACAGAAAAAAAAAGAAAGGGGACCGATGGAGGCAGTTAAAATAAGCCTGTGTAGACTCTGCAGAGGGAAGAATGAAAGAGACGAGCAGTGGCCAGCATGGAGAAAGGGGGTTTTGAAGTGTGTGCTGGAGGGCGGGCCCAGCTGTACACTGCTAATGGGCCATACAGCATTCTGGACTCACTGTATTTGAAATGTGGTAGAGCTGGTTAACCTTGGTAAGAGTGCTTCAGTTCCTTTAATCCTAAAGCCTTTGAGGCTTAACTCTGAGTAGAATAATGACAGCAACCCAACAGGGTAGAAATTAATTTCTAAGCCTAGGGATCAGGAACCAGGGGAACTAAATGGAATCGATTGCAATTGGTCTCATAGTTCACCTCTCCTTTGAGGCATACATTCAGATACTTATTAGGTAGAGGATATATATATATGTGTGTGTGTGTGTGTGTGTACATGTGTGTATATATGCATATATATATATATATATATATATTTGGAAATTCAAGTATTGTGAAAATTTTTTCCTATTTCAGAAATGTGGGATTGTAGAGTTACCATCAGAGACTCAGATCTCATATCCCATAACTTACACAGAATGTAAGAGATCCATTTATCAATAATGTGGGAAAATAGCATAGGTGATAACAGTGATTTCAATAGGATATTTTATAGTCATCCAAAAAAGAAAAAGATTCAAGGCTGTGCGGTAAATGCACCTGTTTTCCTATTCATTACATTTGCACCTCTTGCTAACCTGTAGTAGTTGTTAAAATGAGTTCTATAGCCTTTGAAATCTCTAAACTATCACATGAAATAGTGCAATTTCAGTCTTTATGACTTTCTTACTCTATTATCTAATTAAAGTTCTGCTCTAATTCTGTGACATTACTATTTTACCAGAAATTAAATGTAAGTTATCTCAGTGATAAATTTGAAAACATATTAGAACATTTTTAAAGCTACAAGTTTTTTAAAATTGTTTTGCTTGTGTTTTTTTTTCTTCTAAGAAAAAATCTCTTCAGTGAGTTGTGTCATTACTCTAAAACTTTAAACTTTTTCTAAATCTGTTGAAATGCAATGAATTTAAGTTAATAGGTTTCTTTTAATGAGGTCAGATTCCTAGCCCTTCAACCATTTAACACCTGGATATTTTGATGAAGGAAAAAAAGTTTCTGATCAGGCCAGAGTGATAGTCATAGAGGTTGGTCCTAAAGAACCTCGGTTTATCAGAAGATGTGTTCAAGCTGTTGAGAGCATTGGTTGACAGTTTACAGATATTCTAATAATCACGGTGGTCTGATTTTTCAGATTAGAAGTAATAAAAGACTATAATGGTAATAGTTCCACATAATGTGATGGACACTGTCCATACTAGACATCCTACATTTTAGGGGAAAAGCTGTTTCCATAATTCTCATGGGGACATTAATTCATTCCAGAAGTAAGTGACTCCCCAAATTACACAGGTGAGTCTGGATTTAAAACCAAGTATGTCTGCATGCAAACCTAACGTTTTCCAATGACACCTGTCTCGTAATCCTCAGTCTTAGAACAGTGCTCCATCACAGTTCAGTTCATTACTGGGTGGGTGAAATGGTGATATTATATTTTTAAAATATCTATGGTATGATTAGTATGCATATTTTAAAATAGAATGTTTCTAAAAATTTTTGTAGAAAATACTTTAAAAATTAAATGAAATCTGTTGGCACATAAATGAGAATATTTCAATTTCGTGGAACATTTATATAGATGAAAATGCACATTTCAGGACTACTACATTTATATCAGCAGAATCCAGAACTCTCGTAGAATACAAGTAGGCTGTTTTCTCGGTTATTATTTTTTTAGTTTTAGTTATTCACTCTCCTTTAATTTGGGTCCTCCAGAAACCAATAGAAAAAGTCCTTCAAGTGTGTGATTGATGCAGTCTGTTTTCCTTGAAATAATTTTATTTTACCTCAAAATTTGAATTTCCTTGAAGACAAAACTATTATATAAATGAGGAATATCTGAGTACCCTGAAGACTGAAATTAAACCTAAGAAAAAATATTTATTTAGGACAATAAATTAATATTTTATTTATATTGATACCTTTTTTTCAGTCATGCAATACATTGCACAAATTAATAGACAGAAAATAAAGTTAGTTTAAAAACTCACTTCCCATTATATACTAAATGAAGTTGCAGAAGTATTAATGAATTTAAAAAAATAAAATAATAATTATTAAAGAAATTTTTGTGATTATCTGGTCTTAGTGGCAGTGGAATTTTTACCATAAAAAGCAAAGGAAGAAAGGGTAACAAAATAGTTAAGTATATTTTACTCCACAAAATTAAAATGAAAGATTCTTACATAAAAATAGCTAATGTTCATTAGATTAAGGCTTGAGATATACGTGCTGGAATCATGTAAGTTGTATTGCCTGTACAGTTTTAAGTAATTTGTTTTAAAATTCTTATTCCCATAATCTGTTTTATTGAGATAATCTGAGATGTTAAATATTTTTTATGATGGTTTATAATACACTGTTTTGGAAATCAAATATCAATGCCTAAATGTTGGGGCAATACTTTTGATATACCATAAGGCAATATGATATAGCCATACAAGAAAGATGGTTTCAAAAGTTTTTGACATGGTACATTTATTTGCATCATTACTCTTACTAAATGTTAAGCAGATTAACAAGTACATAATTGTGTTAAAAACACACAGCATAGGTGGGAACTTAGCTCAAAAAAGGCTTGGGGATGAGCAGGAGTGGGATATGCTGATAGATGTGTCTATTAACTGAAGTGCCTCCATGTGTATTTTCTGTTTATAGCAGGATTTGGTCTGGCTCAGTTTTGGAGCTGTTTTTTGGAAATGGCTTCGATTTGAAGTTGAAGGAATAGACAAGTGGATGCAGTGTCATTTAAAGGGACAAGCTTGTATGTTGTGTCCCTCTTGCCTTTTCTTTTTTTTTTTTTTTTAAAGATTTTATTTATTTATTTTCAGAGAGAGGAGAAGGGAGGGGAGGAAGAGCAATGTATGGTTGCCTCTCACATGGCCCCCACTGGGGACCTGGCCCGCAACCCAGGCATGTGCCCCGACTGGGAATTGAACCGGGACCCTCTGGTTCCCAGCCCTCACTCAATCCACTGAGCTACACCAGCCGGGCCCTCTTGCCTTTTCAAATCATGCTCATTTTGATATGGCCTCCTTTGCCATTTCCATTTTTGGTTTCTTTCCCCAAAAGCTTTATGTAGGTAATTCCATGTGCCATTGTTGAAAAAAAAATGTACTTTTTTAGGTTGATACAGGTGTAAGTAGCCACTGTTCTCTTTTGGGAGAACAGTGTTTTTTTGTTTGTTTGTTTGTTTGTTTTTTAATTCATGCCAAAGAGCATTATAATTTGTAAACTTAATTATGTCTTACATCTTATTAGCTTAGTGATAGGAACTAAGTAGTTTTTAGGTGCAAGACTGTTGTTATAATACCAAGAAAAACATGTTGCATGTGTTACAAGATTGTACATTTTAAAGAGCAGTATGAAATAAAGAGATGAATTCATTGGTTAATTTAAAAATATATATATAAAATAAAAACAACCACCATAGCGATTATTTTAGACTGTGAAATGATGAGTTTTTCTTTTCATTTTTGTGTTTTATATTTTTAAAGTTTCAACAGTTAGTATGCATTACTTTATGTTAAGTAAATGTTTATATTAATAATATTGACTTGGTCACTGGAATCATAAATAATTTCGGGGTCTGGCAGCTAGGGTTCTGTTGATATTATAAAGCTTTTTGTTTCCATTTGATCTGAGATGTGGGACCAATGGAGGGTTGTGAGCAGAGGAGTGTTACAGTATCTGACTTATATTTATTAAATACCTCTTAACACCTTTCTGCATTTAACCTTTAAGGTGATGTTCTTCTGTCTGTGCAAATGTCTCACAAAAGGCATAGCAGATGTAATGGTGTGTATGGACCAGGCAGGGACAAAACTGGGTAAAGGTTGCCAGGGACAAAACTGGGTAAAGGTTGCCAGGTACATGAGGATGCCTACATTGTGTGAGCGGTGAGAACACTAGTGACCTGGAGGGGCATCTGCTTTTAGCTCCAGATGATTGCTGTCATTTGAATCTGGGGAAAGTGTTGCCTTATCAATTAAGGCCAAAATTTAGATTTTTATGTGAGTTTTAAATTTTGTGACATGTGGCAACACAGATGTGGAATAAATCAAGCTCTGGAATGTTAGTTTGCTGTCTTCTTTTTGTTATTGTTCATAGTGTCTTAAAATAATTTCTAATGTTCCAGTATAATTTCTTCATAGCTCTCATGTCTGCCCTCCAGTTTTCTCTGTCACTCCGGATTTAATTTACTTCATTTATCTCCTTGTCTTTCTTATTTATTGATCTGTTTTGTTCCTAAGCTGACAAAATGTATTTCCTGTTTACTTCTTAGTTTTAATTCCACTGCTCATTTTGTTACTGTTCCCTCTTAGTGTTAAAAAACAAAAACCAAAAACTTCCCACTCAATCAGTTTTTCGATAATAATCTGGTTGGTTTACAGGCAAAAAGTTACAGAGGATATATTTTTTAGACCCCGAACACTTAAATTCAGAATAGCACCAGAAGACTTAATCTTACATTTTATAAATGGGGTCATTGAAATCTGAATTGCAGTGTCTGGCCTACTTTTTAAATTAGGCCCTCTCTTTTAATATAGCCTTTATTAAGAAGAACTTGATTTCCATTGGGAGAAAAATGAGAGCAATATGATATAAATTGCAATTATGAGAGATTCTAATGTTAATATAGGGGACATTTTTCAGAAAAAAATCAAGGATTTGTTTATAATAGACTGACTACACATAAATAGATTATATTTTGGAGCAGAGCCATTGTCATATACATTATAGCCACACAATTTAGTTTTAAGTTAATGCTACTTATTCAAGTCACCATAGAATTCCATGTTTTTAGTGGTCAGTCTTTTAAAGTTGGAGCCTATACCTTTGTGTATTTTAAAGATACAGAATTATTGAATCAATGAGTGTTTGGAATTGGCTCCCAGAGTCAGAGTAAGGTGGAGTGACATGCTGGACAAAACAGAGAATGGAAATATATGAAGAGAGAGACCATGCTTCACTCTCTTACTCCACTTGACCCCGAATATAAGTTCCACTTACACCCTTCAGGGAAAGATTGAACAGAAACTGTCAATCCCTTTGATTGGCCACATCCTGCACAGAGTTTTCTATCAATTATTCAGTGGTTTACCTCTAACTTAAGAAAAATCTCTAAGTGTTAAGAATCTTAATAAAAGGAGGAAAAGGTAACTCAGAAAATGAAGATTTTCAGAAAGTAATAAAAAACTTCCAAACAACTATAAATTATTAGCCTGAGAGAAATAAAGGAATATACTGCATCTCTGAAACAAAATAGAAATTATTAAAAAATCAACAAATTAGAAATAACTCTTAGAAATTAAATATGGGAAGCAAATAAAATTTTAATATATGAGGTTGAAATATAAAATTTAAGATACTAGAAAGTAGAAAAAGTATAAAGATAGACAAGGAAAAAAGGAAAAATTTTAAAATGTATAGAATCAATCTACAAGATGCAATGCCTGACTGATTGGAGTTCCAAAAATTAAAAAATATCATGGGCAGAAAAGAAACAGGGTAAGTAATTCATTATTGACTCTTTCAGATTAAGTTAAGGACATCGATACCCAGGTTTGGACATAGTTTGCCAGGACCATGAATTGTAGGACACATGTGTCAGGTACGTCATCATTAATTTCTGAACATTGGGAATAAAAACAAGATCTTAAAGGTTCTCAGAAAAACAAACAGACAAAAGTAAAACACAGCTAGCACATAAAGAGTAAGGATAATAGGGAGTTAGAATGTCATTTCACAGCAACTTTGTAGGCTAAAATGTAAGATAAATCCTCTAAAATTTTCAGGTAAAATGACTTTCCACCGAGAGTTCTATACCCAACTGAATAATGAATCCAACATGAAGGATGACTATAAACAGCTGA
>PVJI01001721.1:66899-168670 GCA_004026765.1 Micronycteris hirsuta
AAAAAAAAAAAAAAAAAAAAAAAAAAAAAAAAAAAAAAAAAAAAAAAAAAAAAAAAAAAAAAAAAAAAAAAAAAAAAAAAAAAAAAAAAAAAAAAAAAAAAAAAAAAAAAAAAAAAAAAAAAAAAAAAAAAAAAAAAAAAAAAAAAAAAAAAAAAAAAAAAAAAAAAAAAAAAAAAAAAAAAAAAAAAAAAAAAAAGACAAAGCATGCCTTCCAGTATTCTTTCTCAGAAAGCTTCTAGGTATTCTACAGCAAAATGAGTTGTAAATCAAGGAGCAGGACGATATGGGATCCAAAACATGGAATTCACGGAGAGATGATGGGATTTTCCAGACTAAAGATAGAAGGAAGTCTTATATAGTAATCTATACCACAAACCTAGCAATGAATGAGTCCAGGAAGAAACCCCTGGAAGGGATGGCTCCAAGAGAAAAAAGAATACTTCAGATATTTGAACGTATCTAAAGATGCAGAAAAGTCCAACTCTAAGTTTTAAGATACTGCTCAAATGTGATTTATCTCTGATTTGCTCCATCCAAAAGCAAATTTATAATTCCTCATTTCTTTTTCATGTATTTACCAATTTATTATAGTTGCCCTCATAACATTAAATAGCTTTAAGATGCCTCTTTGTATGCATGTCTAACCTACTAGATTGTGAGTCACTAGAGAACAGAAGCTGTGATTTATTCAACTATATCTGCATTGTCTATGAAAGAACACATGGCATGGTAGGTCTTTAAAATGTTATGGAGCATGCATTTATGCCCTTGGATAGTCTTTGGCTGTTATTTCAACTTCAGAAAACATTTCGTTCTAGATTATTTAAACAGACTCATTTAATATTTATTTTTAATTTGTTTTAAGGTTTTATTTATTTACTTTCAGAGAGAGGGGGAGGGAAAGAGAAAGAAAGGGAGAGAAACATCGATGTGTGAGAGATACATGGATCACTTGCCTTTCGCATGCCCCCAACTGGGAACATAAGCCTGTGCCCTGACTGGGAATCGAACTGGCAACCTTATGGTTTGCAGGCCAGTGCTCAATCCACTGAGCCGCAGCAGCCAGGGTCATTTTATATTTGCTAAACTAATTATAATAGCAAACTCTTTAAGGCATAGATATATGCATTTATATATTTTATATATATGTGTGTGTGTGTGTGTATAATGTGCGTGTCTAAACTTTCAAAAGAATAAGGATTAATGATGTGAAATTTAAATGTCTTTCCCCATAACACTAATAATAGAAGCTTGCTTTTCTATGACTCAAAGCTGATGCTTATGATTTTTTTCATATATTTAAACCATTAGAAGTTTTGCCTCATGTATATGGATATTTTCCTGGTATACTGCACATGTTACTTTGAATATCCCGAACTACTAGTCAATAGATGCCCTTAATGTTTCAGAAAGGATATATATTTTACATCACGTTTTAATTTATAGTGAAAGCTTTTTAGATTATCAAATTATATCATCCTGAGAATGATAGTCTTTTTAATGAGAAGATAGACGATCTGTAGTTATTCTGCAAGCTACAAATAATTCATGAAAATTGTAACTGAATAAGTAAATAAACATCCTGTAGCTACTTGGAGAGTAGAAGAATCTATATGTAATTAAAGATCCCATTAGGGACATATGGAGATAAGCTTGAAGTTGTTATTCAGATATGTGAGATCATCATGTACAAGGTGAAAGTCTAACATTTTTGTGTCCCAAATTACAAACATAACTAATTTTACAATGTCTTTTGGTGATACGGATATTGTAGAAGATTATAAAATGTCTCTTTCTGCGTGTCTTTGAATATAACACACATTTTAAACCATGTTTGTTTGTTATAAATTGGGTCTAAACTGCGGAAGTGAGCTAGATGACTTCTTAAAGAAAAAATTTGCAGCCACGCTTATTTCTATATTGTTACTGAAATTCAGCACATTATTAGCCAGCATTCATCACTGATTCATGAATAATCAAGAAACATATTATGTATTATATACCACTCACCATGAATCTTATCTTGCAGAGGAGAAAACTTTGAATATGTATTTTACATGAATAAATATACAGCTAGGAATTTTGATAAGTTCTATGAGGGAAAAAAGGAGTGCTATGAGGATGCAAATGTACTATAATGTGCTTGGTTTTTATGAGTAAGGTATCTGAAGGCTCACAAGCTTATTTATTCCATGAATATTAGCATTTATAAAGTGACTTTTCTGAGGTACATTATTCACTGAGATACACTAAATTTTAGTTTAAGAACAATGTAATTTCCCAGTGTAATTGTTGTAATTTTCCATTCCTGTCAAATACGTTCAGAAAGAGAAATATATTGTTATCTCTATTTGGCTCTTGGGGAAATCTAGTTAAGGGGAGATTGAATAATTTGTCAAAGAAAATTAAGTCATGAAAGCTGAAGCTGTTTATCCAGGAACTGTTCATAAGACCAAGTTGTCAGGCTTGCCTTATAGAGAGAGAAGGCACCTAAGAAATCCAACACCAACTGCTTCATTTTGCAAATGATAAAATGTAGGTCAGATATCTTGCCCACTGTCACAAAAGTATGAGCTAACTAGTATGCAGGTGACGTGATTCTAAGCCTTCTGTTCTCTTTATTTCCTGACCTTTTTCTCATGACCACTAAGGTTAACTTTAGATTGCCTAATTTTTTTATACTTTAAGAAATTCTGATTCCCTTCCACTTATCTATGCTTAATTGGGTTGAATATGTAGTATTAACCCATGCATCAAAGATTTAGAAAAGGTAAAATTTCTGAAATATCTAGTCTGAGTGATTTTCTCTTTTCCCTTATGGTGCAATTTCTGGAGGGAGGGAGGAGGGGGGAGAGACAGAGATAGGAGAGACAGCAAGACAGAGCATCACCCTCTCTCACATTCTGGATTGTTCTTCCTAAAATGCCAAGAGATTTCATACTCATTTAAGTGTATAGTTCATATTACCCATTACACTGATTTTTACGCCATTGCATGCATTACTGTTTGATCATAGAAATACTTCTTTTATTTCTGTCTTGATTGTCTATGAAGGGCCTTTCTGTCCTAAATTGATGTCCCTAATAACTTCCAATTAAAAGGTAAACTGTATGGTGGGTGTTACATAGAGGGGATGCACTGAATATGAGCAGTCTATGTTTGACTTATTTTTAACTTCATTTTTCTCTTCTAGCAATTATGTATTCATTCTTTAAATTTTTAAAAATATAATCATTATTACTGATGAGTTTCATACTTTTTATTAACGTACCGTTGTTAGCTGTGATTTAGACAGTAGTGCAAGGAAACATACACTTTCTCATAACAAAATTATATATATTTTTAATATTATGGATAATGTTAATCTGGTTAGTGATCTCTACTTGACTTGACTATTAGCAGGAAAAAAAACAAGAGAAAACAGTTTTGTGGGAACAAAGCTGTAATCAATTTTGAAGATCATTTCAAAGAAAGAGAATAAAAATGCATAGGTACAAGAATAAATATTTAAGACAAGGAAACATTCAAAACAAGAAGCAAATTTTTAAAAGCTGATAAATGCCACAAACATCATGAAATGCAGAATAATAGTTTAATAATTTTAGTAGTTATCTACAATATCTCTTTAAAACATTTTTCCTAAAATTTTAATTACCTCTTTATAGGACATCAATTTTTATATTTTCTCCTAAGGAAAATAGAAAGTTAATCCAATCCTTGCTGTGGCATGTATTTTGTTATGGATAGCTGGGATGAATAAAACATACAACTTTGCACAAAGATGGACTTGCTGTTTGCAGTACTGCTATAAGTTTGTGCTCTAAAAACCCGTATTCTAATAAATTATTTTTCATATAAGTCCCATCCATAAGAGATTGGAAAGAAATTATGGTATGTTTGTCATTTATATTGTCAATAACAGAAAGCTTCTGTTTTAACTAGGCATTGATGAGAACCAAATTCTGCACTTAGAGTTTTATAGACCTGATGATTTCACTAATTTCACACAGAACTCAGTCCTTACATTGTTCATTTCAAAATTATTTTTTCTCCTCCACTACGCACGTACTTCCACTGCTGGGCATGGTAGGAGATGTCCTTATTGTGATAAAACCTTCATGTCGCAAAGCCTAGAAAGTAACCAGTAGGAGGATTCCAAGAATGCATTCCTTTTTGGAAAGAATAGCATAATAGACTATGTACCGATAGTGAAGCCAGTAACTACATTAGATACCATAAACAAACTAAGTGGATTCATAACTCATCTTCACTGTAACTGGATCTCAAATTGCCTGTGGCCGGCCATTGTAATGGCACTGAATAGGAGGGGAAAATTTGATAAGACAAAAAGTTGTCTTGGAAGGAGACGGGTCTTAATTTATATCAATTAAAATATCTTCTCATGCAATTTTTACAAAAATATTATGCAAATATATGCTAGGTCCCCTTCAGGGCTTTAGAAGTTCCCTGTGAGGGAAGGGCTCTGAAACTTAAGCCCCATTGATGTCACAGCAAATGAGCCTCTGGCCTCCGAAAGTTTACAGTCAGGTTGGCCACCCACCTTTATCAGTAGACTATCGTACCTGAGTGGAATAGATTTCTGAAGTGTAACCTTTTGTCTGGCATTATCTGGCTCTTCTAGGAATGATGCCCCACTGTCTTTGTTGCTTATTTTATAATGTCACATTGCATACATTTTTTTCTTAAGTGTTGTTTTGGGGTTCCATGGAGATCCAAATGACACCTTCCAAGGGTTCATCTGAGGGAAGTTTGAGGAAGGGACTATTTATAGAAGCGTGGTCAGAGTTCCGGTGAAGTCCCCATGGAGGAGCAACTGGGATGCTGTGAACAACCTCCAGCTTTAAACGACAAATGGAGGAGGCCATCACATTGGAGCCTGAGAGAGCGCAGGTTCCTCAGAGGGAGCCAGGAGAGCAGCTGCAATAGCACCGAGGCATTGGGGCACTGAGGCTGGCAGGAGGCTGAGCAAGGCCTCAGCCCCACCTCCGCAGGTCTCCTGGGGGCCCCTCCCAACTGGTTGCTACAAATAGTGAGCTGGAGGTGAGAGGGCTCTGGATATCGCAGTTCATAGGGTGCAAAGCTGAGCAAGGAAAGACAGACAATGAATATAGTAGGTGAACAAGCCAAAATTAACCAGCACATGCCCCAACCCTTAAATTAACATCTGAAATAACATTGATTACCATGTATATGTCAATTTCTAACATTATGAGAAATGTCTTTATCATTAATTAAAACTCCATGAAGAAGAATGCAAAACTACTATAGGTATTTGGTGGGTTGATTTTGTTGTTGGCTTTTTCTTGGTGGTGGCGTTTTTTGTGTGTGCGTGTGTGTGTGTGTGGTTTTTTTTTTTTTGATGATGGCAACTAAAATAAAGCATAACAAAATAGTCCATAAGACACTGTGAATTTATACAGTCATATACTTAAAGATTTATTGCTAAACATTTTTGTGAAAAAAAATACATATTATTGAAGGTGGATGAATTGTAGTTTACGCACAAAATAAATTATTCCACCAACAAAATATCAGAATTATTTCCTTGGCCCCAGCATCTGCAAGCCTGCTGACACACTTTGCCTGCCTCTTCTCCGTGTATTTTGTCATTCTTCATCCTTATATTTACAGCCGCTGCATCAGTGACTTCCTAGAAATCACTCTCTCCTTAGACTTCTTGGCACAGTCCTCATCCGGTGTGGGGTAACAGGCTTAAGATGGAGTGACAGTGAAGTCCTTCTCAGCAAATGCTAGCAGGTCTTGCCTTTCCTTCCCCATCTAAATCCCTGAATCCTGTAATCCAATATGAAGTGAGTGATTAACTTGGGGACAAATCTTACCCTTTATGCTCCATTGCAGGAGCGATTTGTGGGACCAGCTGCAATGGTGGTGTGTCTGTGGGAGGTTTGTCCCCCAAAAGACGGAGAGATAGAATGCTCCTTTGTGGGTCTGTGTTTCCAAGGCATGGAAGCACAGCTTAATGTATATTTAGGGGAAACAAGTTTCCTCCTCTCAAAATTTAAATCTGGAAAGAAATAACTCCTTTTTCTGTGACATAATAATAGCTTTGCTGCTGTCAGAAGGAATGTTTCTGCCCACTGGTATGCTCTCCATGAAGAGGATCAAATTTCTCTATATTTTAAATATACTGAAAAATCACTAGGAAGAAAAGCTTGCAGTGCTTGTGGAGTTGTAAACAGAATATAGACTGTTGATTTAGAAAAGCTTCGGTTTGATTCACTGTCTAGTTTTATGAAATTGATCTTAACCTTGAAGCCTAACATTTCTAAATTCATGATATAGAATTGGATAACAGCTACCTACTATAAGAAATAAATGCAATCACACAGAGTAAACTAATTCTAATTAAGAATCCAGCATACGGTTAGCTCCCTAGATATAACAGTTCTATTTTGTTATCTTGTTTTTCATGAGTTAGTATTTTATTTTCCTATTTGTCTCATAGAGAACCTGCTCTGGGTTACACTTGTCTTAAGGAAAGAAAGAAATTAAATAAATTAAAAAATACCAATAAGCATTTCATAAAATAGCTAGAATATTTTTCCAGACAACTGAGTACCTTATTAAACAATGCCACATGATTTAACACATTTTAGCAACTTGATAAATGTTTGCCAAAAATATTTCTCAAATGATTTGATTTCATATACTATTACTGTAGACTTTGGGTCAAAGTCGATTAAAATACGTATAGGTTTAGGTATACTTGTGTATCCATTTTAGTTCGGGGGCCATATCAGCCCAATATTTGAATGGATCTTAACAAAACCGATTATGTGTTATAGAGTACATGATATTTTATTCTTAATTAACTGCCTGAATTGTGGTAGACATTGTGTTAGATTTCTCATCATGTTTTCTTTCTTCTCTCTGAAAATGGAAGAGTGCAAAGTCACAGCTGCATGAACATGTCGGAGCCTTGAAACAAGGACCTGACATCTGGTCGATTGATAGATGGATGTGTGGGGCCTGAGCTTTATCCCTCTCAGGGAAATTTTAAAATTGATGTGGCTGTGGCTGGCAGCAACTTACACATACTGTTTGAAGTTTCTTTATTACCAGGTATCTCAGTTAGTGGAATCCTACATTGAAGATAGTGTACTGAAATTTATAATGTATTGTACCACCACCTAAGCATAACTGATTTTATTTTTTAATTTTTTTGCGTAACTGATTTTAAATGCATTTAGTTGCCACTCTCATGCAACAATATTAGGAATGATGGTAGTCATTGGGAAGACATTAGTATAATCTTATGAGATTCAGTTTACATTTTCACATCATTAAAATGAATCTATAAGTATACATGTCAGATCACAGATTGTTTCAGCACATCTAGCTACCAGGTACTAATGCTGACAACTAAGTAATAATAGTAAATACATGTTAAAGTGCCAATTCCTATTTCCACTCTGAGAGTACTGTTTTAAGTCTTAATTAAAAGGATCATGACTTATAAATATCTAAGTAAATTTAGCCTTCATTTAAAAAATGCATATCTTGATTGTTTATAAATTTCTAATACATTATCTTTTCCTGAAATACAGTAGATAAAATCAATGAAAAAAGTTATATTTTAATTAACAAACTTATTGTTAAAATATAAAAGATTGACAAAAATGACCATATACGTGTGTGTGTGTGTATATATAAAAATTATACAACTGTTTACATGGACACCCATATGTGTAACACCTATGATAGATCAATTGTACTATCTAGACCATGTTAGTATTATGAAAAAAGGATTTTCATATTTATTCCTAAAAATAATTTCAATCACATTCCTTAGGAACTTAAAGTAGGGTAAACATTTTCTATCATTTCAAGTAACTATGCAAAATCTCTTGAAATCTGCTTTTAAGAGTCCATTAACTTTGATGTCATTTAAAATGCTGTTTACATATGGAATAACTACTTTGATTATTCCCTAGGAAGTTAATTTGTTGTTTAAAGCAATGAAATCTGCTTTCTTCCACATTTAGAATTACAGAAGAACAAAAAGTAAAGACTAGCAGTACAGCAAGCTTGGATACTGAACAAATAGAAACCCTGCTGCTCAACATATATTTCACTCTTTTTTTTTTTAACTCCTGGCTTTTATTTTTTTTTCTTTGTCATTTTAAGAAGCAATGTAATATATTTAAATAGTCATGTTACACCATTTCTGCATTTTTAATTAAGAAAAAAAAAACGAACAGTAAAATATACCAGGGGTTACTTAAACCTGTACTCCAGCTACCCAAGAGCCCATGAAATACACATTCACCAGCAATGGTCCTTAACTAATGCTAAAACCAAGCCAGCAAGGAAAGCCTTATTGATATTGAGAAGTGGTTTGAGCTAATATTGTCTGCTGGAGGTTATAGAACATACCTTGGCTTTCTTGTGTTACTGGAGTTTTGAAATTGATAGAATTTTGAAACTCGATATCACTTTTAAAAGTTTGCCTTTTGACTCTCACTCCTACTTTGAGATGTGGGAAAAATGGTTTTTCTTACTGCAAAGGGGGTTGTAAAAAGGAATGATAGTGGTAACTACTAGTGTAGAGAGAATTGTCTTCTTCAAAATGTCGACAATAAAATGTTTCAAAAGGGCTCCTAACATCACACACTTAAAAACAAATACACTGAAAAAGAAGTTGTCTTTGGGGTTCTATGACCACTTGGCTCTACAGAGTCAATTTAAGGAAACTTAGAAGTTGAAAACAAACAGTATGTTCTGTTTTAAGGATAATTGTGAGTTTAAGGAAGGGGATAATAGTGGGGAAATGCCAGGAGTCAAATTTTTACTATTAAATATCTCTTCTGTTTGGTGATTTCAATGGATGATAGAGTTCATTGACTGCATATCTCCTGATATGTAGCTGTAATTCCAACTGTGGGTTTTCAGCTTATGGCAATCAATTGCACAACAAAGAGAGAGAATGAAATGTCAGGCTTGGAGTATGGCTATCGATTGAATTATACCCATATGTAGCGTGAATCCAATAAAGAGAACATTACATTGCTATATATTTTAGAGATGATTCTCCATATTTAAGAAATTTTAAATTATTGAAAATATATTGCTATAACCTTTCATATGGTATAATTGATTTGTATGTATTATATGATTTGTATGTATGTATGATTGATTTGTAATGTATTAACAAATGAATTAACTGGAACATGGCATATCTCTTTCTCTGATTCCTTAGGAAGAATTTTGGAATTGTTTAAAACTAAGTAATGCATAATATCTTATATTCATAATATTTCTTTTCTCTGATGTATGTGGGCCTTTCACTTTCATGCATATTTATAACTATGAATTACCAAAATAATTTTTTTCATTCTGAACTTATGCTATTAGCAGTACTGGATGTTCTTTACTAATTGACAAATTAGATGCACATTAATCACCAGGAATACATGGCATTTATTCACAAACTTAGAAAGCACTCAAGAGTATCATTTGCAAATTTAGGACTCTGACAAAATGGGCAGATTTTCTTTGCACAAAAGAGCATGCTAGGGGCCTGTGAATTTACATTAAAAATTCTACTTATAAGAAAGTATAAAGGAATGGATATCATTTCCCAATTCCTCTCGGTTCCCTCAGACACATGCTCTGCTCCTGTCAGGCTGGTCTCTTAAGGCCTTGTGCGCTCTTTTGATGGTTGGTAGACTATTTTCACTGCCCTAAAACTCCTCTGTGCTCCACCTATTCATCCTTCCTTCCACTGACCCTGGCAACCACTGATCTTGGCTCACTTCATAGTTTTTCCTTTTGCAGAATGTCATTTAGTTAAAATCGTATGTAACTTTGTCAGATAGGTTTTTTTCATTTAGCACACATTTACTTTAAGTTACCTTCATGTCTTTATGTTACATAATTCATTTCTTTTTAGTACTGAATAATAGTCCACTATTTATATGTACCGTACTTTATCCATTCATCTACTGAAGGGCACCTTGATTGCTTGCATGTTTTGGCACTTTTAAGTAAAGCTGCTGTTAACAGCATATGCAGGTTCTTCTGTGGACATGTTTTCAACTCCTTCAGGTAAATACCAAGGGGCGTGGTGATTGGATTGTTTGGTAAGGGCATTCCCACAGTCAGTAAACGAGAGTTACTGTTGCTCCTCATCCTCATCAGCATGTGGTGTTGTCCATGTTCCAATTATTGGCCATTTTAATAGGTGCACACTGATTATTTTATCAATAATTTCAATTATTCTAATGATATGACCTAGCTATTTGTTTCAACACAATACTCATCACTGTTTAGAAAGCAAAGATTTCACCATCTTCTTACTTCCTGTCTTCTGTTCAGAGCAAAGTCCTGGGCAGCACTGCCACTCACTCGCTTACCACCTGCCATTTAACCTTTACCATTCGTAAGAGCAGACACCTTCTAGTGTTTTCCAGATTGCCCTGATTCCCAGACACATGACTCGTTCTTTTGAACTATTGACTATTTCAAAGGCTATAAAATCTGTGATTACAAGAACTTGAGGTTGAATTTTGGCTCCACCAATTAATATTCAAATAATGTTGTGCAGGTTATTTGTAATATAAACTTAAGTTTCTTCATCTTTTACTTCAATTAATAATACTTACTGTTTAGGATTATTGCAATTATGAAATGGATCGATAGATTCATAGATAGATATGTAGATAGATACCGATAAGGATTACTGAACACAAAATATTGTAACTGTTATAATAAAGTATAATTTATAAGAAATGCCATTTGTGTTGGTTTTGTAACTAACCCATAGAAGGCTAATTATATTTTAACAGTACTGAATACAAGAGTTTCAAACTGAATGTTTTTCATTTGATTGGTGGTGAGCAAAACTGGAAATGGTCAACAAAACAGAGAAAAGCAACTCTTAGTCAAAGTTTAAATGGAACAATAATAATTTAAGAGTGGGAGAGATTGGAACACAAAGAATAGGAACCAATGAGGAAAGACCAAAAAATAAAGAACTTAAATTATATCATGAAGAACAGAAATGAATTTTTCACAATATATAGAATACCTTAATTAATGGATAAGACTGTCTATTAACTGATGTATTTTGTTAGTTTATTTAATCACTTTAGATCATTTGCTTTCTTTATTTACTTTTTCCATCTTTTTGTTTATATCAACTGGTGTCACTGAATGTCTTACCATGTGATAGACACAAAGCATCTTTCTTAATTTTTTGAGTGTTAGTGATGGATACAGTGGCATTAAAAAAAGCTGTTCATATAGCCCGGCTGGTGTGGCTCAGTGGATTGAGCGCGGGCTGGGAACCAGAGGGTCCCGGTTCGATTCCCAGTCGGGGCACATGCCTGGGTTGCGGGCCAGGTCCCCAGTGAGGGCCATGTGAGAGGCAACCATACATTGCTCTTTCTCCCCTCCCTTCTCCTGTCTCTGAAAATAAATAAATAAAATCTTTAAAAAAAAAAACTGTTCATATAGAGAAACATTTTTCATTATGGGATGAAAATATCCTCAAGAGAGAAGATGGTACAGGAAAGCAAATAGGAGAGGTATTTATTTCAACCTATGGGTTCAGAGAAGGTTCATTGAGGAGATGATGTGATCTACCTTTGTGACTTCACTTAAAATGAGACAAAGTCACAGGTAGCTGTCAAAGATAATAAATAGCAGGATCGAAGATTCTATTGAGCCAGAATCCAAACTACGTAAATCTGCACATACATTAACGTGCAAATCTTCCCAGGTGATTTTGATGCCTATCTAGTACTCTTTTTACTTCAACAAAAGTTTCTAATTCCTTTTTAGTTTTTTCTCCCTGCATAAAAATAATTAATAAAATGAATATAAAATATTTTAGAAGAATCAATTATCTATAATTAAAACATATTCTATTTGCTACGTATTTTGGACCACGAATTCTGAAAATTGGAGTCATGAATATGAATGGATTTAAGCTTTTCTCTATTAACAACAACTGGAGAAATTGATTATTTGAATGAACACTGCATAATATCCAGACTTCAGGTTAATGAATATTATCAGATTGGTATATCTCTTTGGGTAAATTACTTCTAGAGAGAAAAAAGCCAGGTCAATGATGTATGTAATTCTAAACAGGAAAATTTTCAGAGATTGATATTTCAAAAACTTTTATAAAATTAAATAGCTGTTCTTGTGAGTGTAGTGATTTATTTTGACTACTGGCAGAAAGGGATGAACCTTCATAGTTTGGCTGATAAGAGCTTTAATATTTTGTTATAAATTTAGGAGAAACAAAGTTTATTGTCTGCCATAGCTGGTTGTGTTAGCTTGATCACATTTGTTTCTATTTAGAAAAATCTCTTCTTTTAATATCCCATGGGTTCCTTTGAATTAAATGGGCATCTCTCACTGACTGACATGGGCACAATCACAAAATAAACACAGATCCCTAGAGCCATTTAGAGTGAAAAAATAAGAGAGAGAAGGAAGAGGATTGTATATTACCACCCAGAGCAGTTGAGCTCAGGACGTACCAGAGGATGGTCCTGATGACCAGCATTGCTAGTGCTCCTGCCCCAGCCCAGCTGTGACCAGTCTGTGCAGCTCTGGAGCATGGACAGATAGGAGACCTCTGTGTCTCCCTGCGCAGAGGGAGGGAGAATTAGTGATTCCAGCAGGGGACAGCTTTCAACACTTACACATGTATGCAAGGTGCCTCCTTATCAAAGACATCTCCACTCTTATCTTTGTGACTAAGATTGTTTCTTTGTCACTTAATAGTGAAGATGTCCACTAGCCACTTTTAGGGAATCTGTAAAGCACACAGATGCACACATATACAAAAAAACTAGAGGCTGGAGAGAAGAAGAGGTAAAATAAAAAGTGAATGAACAAGGTATAGTCTCTACTTTAATGCAGAGTCAGATATTAATACAAATAATGCGAAAGCACATACAGATGTATAGGCCAAAGAGCAGGGAGAAAGCGTGGTCCTGAATGTGAACTTTGATGTGGAGACAAGGCAAAATTTCCAAATTTAAAGTAGTTGTATCTGTTGCCAGTAGAGGTGGGGCTCTTTTGGTATCTAAAGGAAAAGAATTTCCTGAGACCCTCACGGTAGGGTGTGGCTTTGTGGAATGCTTTATGGATGATGCACAATTAAGAGGGTTTCCCTCCTGACTTCCCAATATCCAGTCTTCAGCCATCTCACCATGGAAAAAGTCTAATCTTGTCATCAGCAGGGCCAGGATGAAGGCTTCTGCCCAGAGTTTATGATCCACATTAAAGTGCAGTCCAGCCTAGTATCCAGGTAACCTAGCATGTGTTTCCAGTTGTAGTACACTTCAGACTCCCTCCTGGAGCCCATGTGTGGATTTGCACGGCCATGGACCACACAGCAACTGCTAGACCCATATTGTCACGTGTTCCCAATGAGTGAACACACAAATGCAAGAGGCAAGTGTGGCTCGCCAGAAGGGCAAGAGAGAGAGCTTCTTAGTCCTTTTGGATCCCACGCCATCTGCGGCGGGCCCGGTAACTTTTAGACTAACATGGTCATGTGCTCTCAGGCAAGTGAGCACATGAATGAATGAACGAGTGTGGGTTACCCCGACAAGAGAGGAGGCTTCTTTATTTTGCTGGTGTTATATTAGCTTCGGTGTGGTATGGACCAGGTGTTTTCTCAAAATGACCAATCAACTTCCCAAACTTTTCTGTGCTTTGAATGGGTCCACCTCACAACCAATCCCTTCTTTCCCCAGGCTAGACGGACAGGCCTCTCTGGTCTACGACCTCCCCCTGTGCCATTTTGACTTCTGTTGTACATGTCCCACTTGTTCCACCTGGTAATGTGGTACTGTAGCGGGGGAAGGGGAGATTGTTAAATCACTTGGCAGAGAAATGCTGTAATCCCCTGTGTTGTGAAGCTGTAGCAGACTTATGTTTCCCAGTTTATTAAACTCAATGTCTAGTTCCCTTTACTTCCCTTTTTCTAGTAAGTATTGCTGGTAATATGTCCATAGCAGATTTTTAAGTAGGCATCTCAAAAATATATCACCAAATATTTATATACCTTAAAAGCAAAAAATACATCTTTGTTCTTCCTCCAGTAGATTTATTTTATTTTCAAACATTTTTTTTTTTTACTTACTGCATTTAATATAAGAAGAGATTAGAGAAAAGTGAGTTGGATTCAATCTAGCATTTCCCAATAAGATGAAAGTACAAAAGAGAGCAGGTGTAATTTTTCTTCTCTAACTCATGCCATTAAAACAAATACAAAATTGTATTTTAGTGTTAATTTATTCTGTAAAATGTATTCTTTTTTTGGCTGTATCTACCAACATCTAAGCAGTGTCAGTATAAGAAAAACAAATAGAAAATCCTTTTACAAATCAATTGTTAGCTAACATGGAATTGAAGAATGTTTGGAATCTTTTCTTTGTAACTAAACTAAATTAATTGTAACATTTTTCAGATTTATTCCAGAAATTCAACAGAACACATGAAAGGCTTAGATATCCTGGTTGATATCTTTGATGCTCTACTAAAGAAGCATAAGAAATATTACAAAATGATTTAAATAACCAATGAAACTCTCCATTATGGAACTTCCATTTATTTTTGTCAGCAATGAAATGGCCTCTAAATAAATCTTACAGTGTTGAAAAAGGTCCAATATCAAAATCAAGAAATAGATTCTGTTTCCTGGATATTTTACAGCCAGTGACTATAAAGTAATTTAAGATTAAGGGGTGAAGCGTTTTCAGGAACTACTACAGAGGGCACATGGACAGAACCAAGGTGGAGGCAGGGGAGGGAGGTGGGTTTGGATGGGGTTGGGGAGGGGAGGGGAGAGGATGCAGACAATTGAATAACAATAAAGTAATTTAAAAAATTAATGCTTGGGCCAAGGCTGACAACCACAAATCTCTGCTAGTTTGCTCCAGGCTTTCCAAGGTTAGCTATCAGTCAGCACTCAGGCACTCCTCCTCACCTGGCCCAGCAAAGACCCACATTCACACTCAGTGAAGGGTCCAGACCAACTGTTTGATCAGAACTGGCACATGAGATGAAACCTGTTCACCCTCCCCACGTTAGTATATGTTGGGATGGCCAAAAAGTTGTTTTTTTTTTTGTTTTGTTTTCCGTAAGATGGCTCTAGTAGCACTTAGTTCTTTAACTTCATTTGAAACAATTTTGTTAGATTATATTACGGCAGCTGTCATAGCAACAGTGCATTTAAAAAAACCTTTACAAAATTGGTGAGTTTTTGTGTAGCCATTTTAATACGGAAGATGGAAGAAAATAAGTGGTATTTTCAACATTGTGCTTTGTTATTTCTTTTCTTTTAAAAATTATTTATTTATTTTTAGAGAGAGGAGAAAGGGGGAGAAAAAGAGGGAGAGAATCATCATTCAGTTCCCTCTTGCACACTTCCAGCTGGGGACTTGTCCCATAACTCAGGCATGGGGCCTGACTAGGAATTGAACCAGCAACCTTTTGGTCTGCAGGCTGGCACTCAATCCACTGAACCACACCAGCCAGGAAAAAATGTCAAGAAAGGTAAAAACACAATTGAAACATGAAAAAAGATTTGTGCAGTGTATGGAAAAGGTGCTGTGACTGAGTGTGTCAAAAGTGGTTTGCAAAGTTTTGTGATGGAGATTTCTTGCTGGACAATGATCCACAGTTGTGTAGACCAGCTGAAGTTGATAGCAGTCAAATTGAGACATTGATTGACAACAATCAACGTTCTACCACACAGGAGGCAGCCAACATACTCAAAATACCCAAATCAATAAAGTAATTGGTGAAAATGTAAAAAATGTCTTTTATACAAAAAAACTAAACAGTCTTTTTGGCCAACCCAATATTTATATTTATAAAATAACTTTTCAGAGGTGGAAAAAAGATTTTGTATTTGCAAGGTTCTTTTGGCTATGGTTATAGGCCTGCCTCATCTCAAATTAACATGACATTTTGAAAACTTCTTTATTTAATGAGTTCATTTTTACCACATTTCAGGTCAGGGCTCTTGATTGACAATTTACAGAAAACAAATTCATTTTACTCTTCTGCTTTGTAAGCCATTCAAATTGGTTAATCATTATTGTTATTCTGCCTCAAAAAAAGGAAATCAGAAGTTTGCCCAGTTCAATGTCACAGACACATGGCACCAGGAATGTCTTCCTTTTTCACATTTGTCCATTGTCCCAAACACTCTAAAGATAGAAATGGTGTTCATAAACATAGAATTGGTGTTCTATGTTAAGTTTTTTCTAAACTAGAGAGCATGAAAGAGACTCGGGGCAATTGAGTTTGATTTGGCATATTTGATAAATTATCTTGACATATAAAATTTAATTTTTAATGTAGTCTTCATTCAATCCATTACATGATTTTTAATCTTCTAATTACTTACATGTCAGTGAGGCAGGCTGTGGGGTCAGTTCTTTTGCTCCGCAGAGTAGAGCAGGACCAGCTAAGAAAGGATCCGTGTGTGGCCAAAAATCTCCCCAATGCACCCCTTCCTTCCAAATGTTAGAGGCTCTTCCTGTTTTAGTTCCATTAATAAGAATGGAGATGAAGCTGAGCAAATCTCTAATCAGCCACAATAAAAGATAAATAAATATCTCACGGTGATACTGTGGTCCTTTGAAACCACTCAGGATGACTTCTGTTTTCCTAATTGGACCCTGGCTGATGTGTTTGAAATATAAAATATATAGAATTTGCTTTTGTTTTCTGGACATGTTTATATGTCCTTAGAATTTAACGTACTATTTGTGTCACCTTTGGCCATCATTTCACAGAGCATTTAAGGTAAATCTATGGTTTTTAAAGATATTTTAGGTTGGGATTTTAGCAATATTATTGAAAATGCTATCTAGTTGCCATGAGGATTTCTAAAATAATTGAATAAATTTAAATAACAGTTATTTTTGTAATTCAGTATTTTAAATGTGGAAGGGGGTATAAAAGGGATACATGGTGATGGAAAAAGTGCAATAAAAATAAATTTAAAAATAATACAGATTAATTGGTTTGAAAAATTAATAATGGATAGGTATTAATAAGTCTAGTAAAATGTTAAGAGTAGAGTCAAAGTAGTGGGCACACAGCTGCTTATCATTAGAGTCTTTTAACTTTGTTGTATGTTTGAAAGTGTTCCAAATGCAATTTTGGAAAAAATCAAATTTGGTAGATTCCAAAACAATTTCTCATTCTCTCTCTCTCTCTCTTTGACACTCAGAATCAGTGATTTAGAATTCTTAATCAATATGGTAGCTTCTCCTAATTGGGTAACTTACCAAGAAAATTAAACTTAAATAAAATTTAAACAATCTTTCCTATAAACTAACCAGTAATTTGTGGGTCATCCAAAGACTGTAACTTCAGAATTGTGGGCGCACTATCTTAGAGTCATAAAGGCCATATTCGGACTTGAAATGTGAAAAGTTATCATTATTATTTTCTTTACTAATTTTTAAAAATAAATTATGGCTATAATTGGTGACCTTTAATTGACATTTTTACAAAATGTCTAAAATATTAAATACAGGGAGCCTCATTCATAGAGATTAATACTACCCTTGATATAATCCATTTAAAGGAAGCCTTTGAATGAAACACATAAGTGAAGTGTTGTCAAT
The DNA here is from genome assembly GCA_004026765.1 of Micronycteris hirsuta. NCBI lineage: Eukaryota > Metazoa > Chordata > Mammalia > Chiroptera > Phyllostomidae > Micronycteris > Micronycteris hirsuta. Next base: position 84,557 of record PVJI01001721.1, read on the forward strand.
ATGTAAGTGCTTAACATGTATGGATAACCTACTTAGTTATTTATATTTTACCACTGAACAGCATTTCATCATTTTAAATGTAAATTATTGTGAAGTACGGTGTGCAATTAATTTTTAAAAATCGTGATATAATTGGCATGCAATATAATGTAAGTTTAAGTTGTAAAATATATTGATTTTCACACATTTATATTGCAATGTGTTTGCCATTGTAAGCTTTAGCAAATACCTCCACAGTGTCACATATTTATCATTTCTTCCAGTGGTGGGAACACTGAAGATACAGTCACTTAGCATATTTAATGTTTATAATACAGTTTTGGTTTCTGCAGTCTCTGTACTAGATCACAGGACTTATTTATGCATCAATTGCAAGTATGTACCCTTGACATCTCTCTCATTCCACTACAGCCGAGCTCCTGGAAACCACCATTCCACTGTCAGTATTTTCAAATTGAGTTTTTGGGTTTTTTTTTAAGCTTCCAGTTATAACGGATATCACACAGTATTTGTCTTTCTCTGCCTCACTTATCTCACTAGTATAAGGTCCTCAAGGCTCATTCATGTTGTCACAAATGACAGGATTTCCTGTTTTTCTAATGTCTGAATGGCATTCCATTGTGTATGTATCTATGTATCACATCTTCTTTATCCATTCATGCATACATTTGTAGACAGACACTTAGTTTGTTTCTATATCTTGTCTGTTGTGAATAATGCTTCAATATTCATGGACTGCAGATCTCTCTTGGCTAATGTTTTCATTTCAATTGGATATATATGCAGTTATGTGATTGCTGGATTGTACAGTAGTTCTAGTTTTAATTTTTTGAGGAACCTCTATACTGTTCTCCCTGTGTCTGTCTGCATTTAATTAAAAGCTATTCCAAATTTTATTTTTTTAATACAAAATATAGAAAAGAGATCCCCTGATGATTGAGGTAAGCATGGGTTTATTGAAACATCAAGGTTATTAACCTCACATATTATATATCTTTGTTGTTGTAAAAGTTTGCTCTGTTTTTAGATTTGGGGCATTTAGAGAATAATGCCAGCCTGATTATTATTCTCAAGTGAGCTTTCAAGAGATCATTAAAAGTTAACAAGAGAACAGCATGCTCCAGGAAGCCGCTATTTTTAACAACGCCAAATTTGAATTCACCTACTTTAAAGCTTTCACTGTTTTTAGAAAGCATCTCTATCAATAATTTTTAGATTACAAGTCTATTGAGGTTGCAGTTTATAGTCTCATATTAGAATGATCTGACATTTTGCCTCCTGATAGAATTCACGAGAAGCAAATTATTTCACTCCAGGAGCAGTCTGAATAGAGAAGTTGAGTACACAGGTTTGCTTTAAACAAACAAAAACCAAAATATTCAGTTAAATTGGGTATCCACAAGTATGTATAATTATGCTTTGATTTGATAAATGACAGCTAAGTATTTGCCATATAAAAAACCTTGCTTTGTGGCAAAGGGCTGCTGTTTAAAGTGCAAGTTTAAAATTTCATTAAAAAATAAAATCCTATAAGGTATAATTTTGTCTCAAAGTTAAGTGAAAAAATAAAAAAAATGTTCTTAGACAAAATAACATCTGCTTAACAATTTAGTGATATCATAAACTACAACTACAATTAGTATACATTTAGAATACTACTGGAAAATATTTTTATGATCACAAATGCATTTAATAATTGTTACTAGACAAAAATATCTTGTTTGGAACACATCACAGATATTTAGGTTATTATTCATTTTACCTGGAATGTTCTTCTTTTTGACATGCCCAGATTCTCTTCAGTCTTTGGCACCAATGTGGTTGTCACGACTGGCCCAGCTGTGTGATTCCCCCCCAAAGTATGGCACCCTGCAGCACTCACTACAACGTTTACTTGTAAGCTCCGTTGGGCTGGAATTATTTCTTCAAATTCTTTCTCATTGCATAAAATAAGTGCTTAATGAATTGACATAGTTGACTTACTCCCTAAAGTCTTCCTTTCTAAGGGTCATTCTAATGCAAATCAGCATTTCAGTGGTCTTGAAAGGGAGCAAACTAATTTCAGGATCCTTCAGTTCTTTATTTTTTTTCATAATATGTGTGTTTATCAAGAATCATGGTAGAGTTGGTCTACGTTAATTATTTGAGACATCCCTTTATCAGTCAGCAGTCCTCCAGGAAGCAGATGGACAGTGGAAGGTTCCATGGAAGAGAGTTCAATGAAACGGCTATTTAGAGGTATGGGCAGGATTAAGTTGAACAACATGAGGGTCAGAAGCACTCAAGGACCAGTGTTAAATAATAAAAGATGTGGACAGTAATTAAAAAGCGGAGTTTATTCAGGAACTACTTTAATAGAGGAAGAAGGACCTCAGTATGGAGTTGGGCTCAATTCTGAGTGCAGCATGGATGGGTTGGAATGGACAGCCAAGGAGCAGGGTGGGCATCACTGGATAGACAATTACTAAGGAAGGGAAGGGGGTACTTAGCTATATGGACTCAACCAGATTCTTGCTGAAGGTAGGCCAGGACACTCAGATCTCACCTGGGGGATGGTGGGAGATGAGGAATTTGATCAGACAGCAAGGAGATCAAATAGAGGGTAGGGGATTTTCTGTAAACTGACTTAGCAGAAAAATTGGGTGATGCGAAGATGGACACAGATGTCCAGAGGTTGAGGCCTGGTTGAGAAGAGGGTTTAGAGAAGCCGGATCAGGGTTTGATCCAGGAGAGGATCTTTGTCACTGCAGCAGACAGAAGCTGTTACCAACCCTGGGCCTGAAGGAGCAGGAGAATGGAGCACTGTAGCAGCTGTGACTTACGGAATACAACCATTGTTAAAGTTGTGACCCAGTAAGGAGGGAGCTGGATATGGGGAGGTTTGGGGAATGAGGAATGAATACCTTAATTAGCCAACCCAACAGGAAGTCAGTAAGCAAAGAGCGTGAATGTAGAGGTCTGTCTTCTGGGCAAACAGCAAGGTGGGGGAGAGCAAATGGAGATGGAGGGGTCAATGGAGAATAATCAGCACGTGCTCTAACTGGCAGGTAACTTTAGAAGAATTATTCCTTCCCTCTAAAGTTACTTTCTCATCAATAAAATGTGAACAATGAAACGTAGATCAGCACAGAATTAAAAGGAAGAAAATATCCCTTTTCATCAGCTAGTCTCTGTAACTTCCTGCTCTTTGTGTTTTGAGCATGGATATAAAATTTAATCTCAGGTTCCTAACCTTTAAACTTTCTTCTGATTTAAGAGTTAATACACTTAAGTTGAATATGTTAAGAATGGACTGAAGAACTAAGAGAGATGGCAATGTAATTAAAGCAGAAAACATTTACTCTGATGAATGTAACATTTCACTCTACCAAGCCTATGAGGAAGAGAATGTTGTTGAGAACAATGGAGGGACTATGTGTGCAGCACGCGTGTGCGTCTGCGTGTCTGTGGGGCAGCAGTGTTTGAGCATGTGCTCTGAGCTTGGCTGGCTGTGTTCATATCCTGGCTGTCACTTACTGGCTTTGTGACCTTGGGCATTACGTAATACTTCTGTACATTAATTTCCACATCTGTGTAATGGGGATGACCATGTTGTTGTAGAATAGCAACAGATATAGAAGTTAAGTCCTGTGAGCCCATCCTGGGACATAATAAACACTTATTCAATATAAGTATTATTGCAGGGATATGTAATAATTTAATACATATATAATGTTATAGATCTACCCATAGTTATTTAATTATAATCAAGATTGTTTTGACAAAAGGATTTGCTGAAAATGACTATACCAGTGACAAAAAGTCATCTTTTTGTTTTCATATATGCTTTTTGAACTGATCACCTGATGGATTATATTGAAATTTGCCTTGAAACAATACTGAAACAGGGTTTAAATTATATCTTCTTATATTGATTGTACTCTGTAAATATTCTCCTTCATAGCACCACATCTGTATTATATATCCAAATACCTTAAGGAAGTCCTTCAGTTAAGCATTTGCTGTTAGAATGAGGTACAGTCATGCACCACTTAACAACGGGGATACATTCTGAGCAATGCATCGTTAGGCGATTTTGTCATTGCGTGAACATCATTGAGCGTATTACAGAGATGTAGATGGTCAGCCCGCTCAACACCTAGACTGTGTGATGCAGCCTGTTGCTCCTGGGCCACGAGCCTGTACAAGTGACGGTACTGAATACTGTCAGGGGCGTCCAACCTTTTGGCATCTCTGGGCCACACTGGAGGAAGAATTGTCTTGGGCCACACATTAAATATACTGCAACAAATAATCACCAAAAAACTCATGTTTTAAGTAAATTTACGATTTTGTGTTGGGCTGCATTCACAGCCATCCTGGGTTTCATACGGCTTGTGGGAAGCAGGTGGGACACCGCTGCTACATCATTATAATACAATGGTAAGTATTTGTGTATATAAACATAGAAAAGGTACAGTAAAAGTACAATGAAAAAATTAAAAGTCATACACCTAGATAGGGCACTTACCGTGAATGGAGCTTGCAGGACAGGAAGTGCTCTGGGTGAGTCAGTGAGTCAGTGGCGAGTGAATGTGAAGGCCTAGGACATTACTGTGCACTACTGTAGGATTTATAAACACTGTACACTTTGGCTACACTAAATTTGTAAAGCAACCCAAGATCAAATCAAGCACAAGGGAAAATTATGCAATTAAGAGATTCAATGAACACATAATGTGTGAGGCTGCTGCTGGCTTGGCACAATATACTGTTTTACAGCAAACTTTTTAAATAAGAATAAAATAATGAAAAATATAGTATACTAAATACATATATCAGTAACATAGTTGTTTATTATCATTATCACCTATTGGGCACTCTACCTAATTGTTTGTGCTATACCTTAGTACCGGTGGCAGTGCAATTGCTTTGTTTACACCAGCATCACCACGAACACCTGAGTAATGCATTGTGCTGTGATGTTTCTATGGCTACAACACTAGGTGACAGGAATTTTTCAGCTCCATTAGAATCTTTTTTTTAGAGGGGAGGGGAGGGAGAAGGAGAGGGAGAGAAACACTGAAGTGCAAGAGATACATTGATCTATTGCCTCTCACCCTCAACAGAAGATCTGACCTGACCTGCAGCCCAGGCATGTGCCCTGACTGGGAATCAAACTGGTGGCATTTCGGTTCACAGGCCGGCACTCAATCCACTGAGCCACACCAGCCAGAGCTTCCTTATAATCTCATGGGACCAGCATTACATATGTGGTCTGTTGTTGAAGTAGTTTTGTGGAACATAACTGTAAATCACTTGTGTATATCTGTGTGTGTTTATGTATGTTTGTGTGTGTTGGAAGAAAAATATTTCAAATATATACAACTTATTATTATACAAAGTATGCTTAGTGAAAAAAACCAAATGAGTTTATTTTTACCATGTATCAGTTGTTTCCAGTTTACATGTTCAATCAATATTATCCAATCAAATGGGCTAAAGATTAAAATGTAATTTTGTGTATGAGATGAAGTGAATAATTGCACTTGAAAATTATTGAGAAAAAATTTCCATTATTCAAAATCAACTAATGAAGTCATTATGATTATATTAACTATTAAATGAGAGAATAAAATTGGGTAAATTATTTTTAGGGAGAACCCCAGCAGTGCAAGGACTGGAAGGTGTAGTTTTTCTGACCTCCAGCCCCACCCCCACCCTGATTGGAGACTGGGCTTCCTCAGGGCCTCAAGGAAGATGAGCAAGGGGATGGAGCTGACGCAAGGGAGGACAATCAGACTAGGTGAATTCCTTTTGGAGATCTGAACAGTTAGAAAGCATCAGGAGAAAAGATCCTGTGCAAGAGGAAGGCTGCGCAGACATGCAAGAAAGTGAAGTCACAAAGAGAAGAATGGATAAGTCCAGGCAGCCTTGGAGGTTGAGCATGGGCCAAAGACAAAAAGAATATCTGGAAAGTTTCTAGTTACTCTGAGGTCAAATGGCCCTTTTTTTACTGGACATCCATGAGATTTTCACATTGCAAACGTTTTGTTCCTGAGCTAGGGTTGAATTTATTACTTTCTTGGCCTAAGGCACTTTAGACTTCCGGGTCTCCTTCTTTCATTAAAAAAAAAAGGGGGGGGGGATCAGGGGAGAGAAATATAACCCAGCTAAATTATATTCAATTTTCTCCTTCTGATTTTACAAGAAATTAAAACACTTTCATAGGTCCCTGGGCCCTGTGCCCAGTGGCAAAGTCAGCCAAGACCTGAAGTTTTTTGAGTGTTCTCTGTCCCATGTCCTCATGTAACCCCTACCTAAGAAAATGACATTCTCCACTGAGATTTCTAAAGGGCTCAATTAATAGATACACACTTCCTGTAAAATTAGCAAAACTTTGGATCATCTATCATTAGCCTAAAAAAAAAAAAAAACTAAAGATGCTTCTAATTAAAGAGCTCTAGCATTTAAAAGACCTTAACCACTGACATCTGTGAACATTTAAAAATTTTTTGAACTATTTCAAGAAGAGCTAACAAAAACAAGATGATGCTAACTCTTGATACATATCAGATTTCAAGCTTCATTTGATTTCATCTTTAAATAGCTTACCTTACAGATAATTAAGTGACTATTTCATTGTGGCAGTGGTATCTTATGAACTTCTGGAAGTGAGCTTTTTTTAAAAAAGCTTGATTAATGGCAATGCCTATTACCAATCTGTACCTGATGTCACTTTCCTACTTAATAGCACAGAAATAAGAAAAAAAAATCATTATACTTCACTTTTTGGCACATACACCCGGGTTTGATGAAAGGAAATGCATTTCACATGCACTCTTAGTAAGGATTTGTTGAAAATGTAGGTTGTTCTACTTTAAAGCTCAATGCTCTGGACGTTTTGAACCTTTTGCTTCATTAACTGCATTCATTCTAAAATACCTTTCAATTTAAAAGAGGAGATAATTGTAATACCTTGAAGCAAATGAGATGTTATTGCAATAATTAAATGCAAAATGAGATGCAGCTAGCACTTTGGACCTGCTGCTCTTTCAGCTAGTTAATAGCGAATAACGTCTCCATTGGTCACACTGATTTCTTTCTTTTCTAGTTGAGATGGAGTACTGCATACTAATCGTATTCTAATACATTTACAAGAGGTAAAGTGTGTATTAAGCTCTATCTCACTATTTTAAATTAATTTAACTTTGCAAAAATTATAATAATTAAATGACATGATGCTTTCATCTCACAAATGTGCATCAGATTTTTAAAAATAATTTTACATGACAATAAGATTACTTGAATACATAGTGAATGTTTTTCTACTAATGAATCTGTTAGTAGGTTCAGGGGGCTTTTTATTAGCTCTGTCAAGCTTCAGAAACTTTCAGTGTTTAAAATATGCCTCAACGTTTCAGATGGAGGTGCGGAGCCTGTGGACATGGTAGGATGTGTGGATGGCTTCCTAAAAGGAGAAAGCAACTACTTTCTCCAAATAGTTTGATTTGGGGGGCGGGGGGGGGCATCTATATGATTTCCATCAAGGACACAGCTCCTATATTAATATATTAAACTAGGATACATTCTTTGTGTCAAATTACATACGCAATAGGAAGTTTCTCTTTATAGAAATGACCTAAATATACTCCTCTTGAAGAACTACTTCAGGTCAGTGAACTTCTCTTTTGGTGAAGATTATTATACTCTGGTTTCTGAGAAGCTGAAAACCACTATGTTCTTCCTGCCCCTCATTTTAGCCCTTTCCATGTTGTTCCTTATTGCTTTCCTCCTCCTTTTATCTAAATTTTATTTAAATTTAATCATTGTTGTATTTTTTCCATTACCATTTAGTCCCCTTACACCCCCTGCCCCCAGCACTCAGCACAGTGTTGTCCATGCACATGAGTCCTATTTCCTTTTGCTCCACCCCTCCACGCCCGTATGATCTCACTCATATGTGGAATCTAATAAAAAAACTGAACTGATTTAACAAGAAAAACAGAAACAGACTCAGAGAGAGAGAGAGCAGAAGACAGATAAATTTTACTTTTAAATAATAGTAGCGTTAACAATAACAGTAGCTGACACATATTGGCATTTATTGAACACTTACTAGGTACTAGACAGTGTGTTTAACATTTTGAAAGATTATTGCACGTAATCCTTACAATAAACATATAAAATGGATGTTCTTATTGCCTGTATGTTGTAAGTACAAAGCCAGGAACACTGGTGGCGGAGTACCTTACCTGCCTCCAGCTGGCTAGTGGACAGCAAGTCGGCACCTCGGTGGTCAAGCTCCACAGCCCATGCTCTCAGCTCCTCTCTTATCAGGAGGTTGCAGGGGCTGGCAGGTGGAAGCTGGGAGGAGAATATAATCGAAGATGTAGTCAGTTTTTTTTAAAAGTGTTCTGAATATAACCTTCGACTTTCATTCTTATCAGAAGAATCAGGGAAACCTCATTCCCCAGGAAGCCCCTTTCTTCCCCTGATTCTCTCTGAATGTTATTAAATATGTTCATTCCAAAGCTGCTGCTATAGATTTCTGTGTTCTTGCCCCCGGGCTCACTGTGCTTCATCTGTTCTGCAGCAACTTTATTCTGGGGGGTTCTCAGTCTTCTGTCCTGCCCTTATTACTGACTTCTGTATTGAACATATTCTTTGTTAATGACCAGGGTCATCTATTATTTGAGTTTATCTGTCTCCTCTCCTGGTTGCTGATGTACTTGCTTTTGCAGAATGTTTAAAAAAGAACCAACCTTCATTTCCTACACCTATCTCTATTTTTATAATATTTCTAGTTTAAGGCAGAGCATTCTTTCTTCCTGCCGAAGAAACTTGAGGCAGTGAACTGAGAGTAGTACCAGTGCACCTGCCTGGCCCCTGTAGGTACCAACCAGTTCTCAAGGCAACTCCTTTTTAGAAACCACCTGTGGCTAAGGAGCACCCCTGTCTCTCTCCTACCCTAATTTCAGAGTCTCAGACTTGGGGATAACTATTAGCCCACTGGTTCTCATCATTTCCTTGCCTGAGATCCGGCTCTGTGGTCTACATGGGAACTGAACTCCTAGAGATGTGCATGGATAATTTTAAATCTGCCCAAGCGCTTGCCTTCCACAATAGTTTTCCTTCAGGGACCTGTTTTCTTCCTCATTTCCTTTCATTTCTTAAAATAAATAAAATACTGGTGGGGGAAATTTAACTATTCTTGTTCTATTAATCTTTTTTCACCCCTCAGACAGCTATGAAGTTAACCCCAGCAAGTCTCCATATGTGTCTGTACATTTTTGTTTGTTGTGTTTTGTGTTTGTTTCATTTCACCCGGACCGTGTCTCCTCATCCTCGTGGAATGAGGGTAATTGATGCTATCTTTATCTTTTCAGATGCCAGGTCCACAACTCAAGACCTCATTTCTTTCCTCCTGCCAAAGGTGTGACCTGCTTATACTTTCTGTCTCTGGTTCTCTCAGTTTCTCTCTCTCTAACCTAGTAGAACATTTCCTTTGTCTTGAACTTCCTGTCCCTTCAGAATACTGGTAAACTGTTTATAATTTCTAACCCCTTGTTTACAATGCAGTTCTCAAAAAAAGCATATGAAATAATTTTAATTTTGTGCGAGTTTTATGGCTAGTCCATAAAAAAGCAAACAAAAAAAGCAAACAAAATATACAAAATTAGCAAATAATGGGAATTATGGAAAATACCAGTCTTCTGAAGACTTTATTTAAAATGAAATGAGGGCTAAATGTACTTTCTAATATTCCCTGATACTGACCCTTGACTTTCTGCATGGGCATTCCCGTGCCAACCTCTGGTTTTTATTTGGGGATTCAGCCAGCTCAGCAAAGCAATGAGATTTTAGCCTCAGGAAAAGTTAAGGGTGACTTGGCTGCCTGGTAGGCTGTTAGCCCGTCCCAGTCCCAGTTAGAGGTCTAGAGAGTGTTTGCTGGCCCACCTCTCTTTTCACTCTCTGTAGCTACTCTGATTGATTAATGCCCAGTCAGTGCGTCAATGACCACCAACTTGCATCTACATGGTTATTCATCACATGACCCAGAGAATGCTTCTTGCCCCGTAGTAGATTAAACCTAATTAGCATGAGTTTAGTTTTTTTTTTTTGTTTTTTGTTTTTTTTTTTGTGAACTAAGAACTGTAAAAATGCCTTACATATTAATGAGGTAGGTTTAAAAGGAGTGGCTTTTAGGGGAACATAATTTGTTGGGAAGGCATAGTTTTAAATGTGACTATAGCTTAAAGATTCTGTCCTTGGCTTGAAATATTATGTTATGGAAACAAAAGATAACTCCTGAGTAAGTATTCTTCAAAAGTAAGAATTGAAGCTCCAAAAATAATGAGCGAGGCCAAAATGTTATTAATAAATTTATTGACTTCCAAAGTGCAGTAAAATTTTTATGACATGGAAGTTTAGTAGAGGCTTAATTTATGTGTGAAATATTTTGCAACTTATCTGACTTCAGCAGAGGTAAAACTTCTATAATAAAGAGGCAGCAAGTTTTAGTGACTATGAATGAGAAGGCCAAGGGCATATCTATATTAACAATTTTGGACTTGATCTACATAGACATTTCAATAGCTACCATTTAAACTCTTTTTTTTTTTTTCATTTTGATAGCTGTGCTTCTAACACTAGAATGGAGATGTGAATTTTTGCCTCCAGCATATTTTGTTCCTACCTTGTCAAGATTACTAAGCACCCACATTCCTATAATATTACCCTGTACTTTTCAGAAATCAGAAGGAGGAGAAAGAATATAGGGCTAAAAGTGAGAGGGTAGGAATGAAAGAAGGACTCTTGTGAAAACGAGGATAGCGATATAGACAGAAGTACAGGAGGATGGTTTAGGAAAAAAGGCCCTGGGGAGAGACAGGAATAACAAAGAGAAAAACATGAGAGAGAAGTGCAGTAAACTGTGACTTTGGATGTGTAGGCCAGTTGAATGGTTTGTGCTTTTTCCCATTTACTTGTATAATAAACATTTTCCACTCTCGTCACCTTTGTTTGGAACTCTCAGTATGTAACAGTTGAGAGCACTCCTTTCTTGGAAGCCGCTTGCCAGCTTTAATTTCCAGAGTTCAAAGTTTTGATGTTTTTAAAACAAACCTTACTGAATGCTAATGGTTTTGCTAAAAGATGAAAGAATTTTTTTAAATAAATTCATTTTGGAACTTCACAGATTCGATCAGTTTATTACATGTGCTTAAATACTTCTGACGCTCAAACTCTGGCAGAAAACCCTTTTTGTTTGTTTTTGTTTTTGGATTATTAAGTCTACCTTGCATCGGTGTAGCTGAAGGTCATGCTTTGAATCAGCAGATATTTCCTACTTCTCAGCCTTTTCTTTCAGATCAAACTCCCGAGTTTATCGTCTAATTAGGGATAACATATGGTCTGAACAACAATAACAAAATGACACCTTGACGGAAACAAAAAGGCTCAGAAGAACGTGGATTAGGCACTTTTCCACGGTGTTCAATTTTTATGAGCAAATCATTCAGAGAATGTTGTTCTGAATCAAATAATCAGAGCCTCCGCCATTTGTCTGCCTGCTCCCACCGCAGATGTGCTGCCTACCTCATGTTGGAAGACTCCAATTTATTTTTTCATCGGTATCTGGACATTTATGTTTTTAATTTTTTAGGTATATTTTATGTGATAATGTGTATAAAATCATCCCCAGATTGACTACTGGAGCCATTTTGTCCTGTAGGTCTTTTCAACTCTGCTTCTGCCTTTCCGCCTCCGCCTCTGCGTCTGTGTCTCTGTGTTTCCGTCTCAGTCTCTGTGTTTGTCTCTTTCTCTGGGTTTCTGTCTTTTTACCTCCCTGTCGCTCTCTCTCTGTCTATTGCTTTCTGAATGAAATGGACATTTTTGAACTCTACCTTAAAGTTTTTATTTGCTTTGCCAACTTTACTTCAACTTTCATTTCCCATGGCGATTCTTCCATCCCCATCCTTCTTGTTGACAGAGTGCCTTCATTTTATCCCGGAGTTATGACCGCCCACATCACAACTTTTCTTTAGTTTGAACACTCAAAGGGTAACAAAGGGTGATTCCTTTTCTTTCGATTATTCATATGTCTCTCTTTAAATCCAAGTTAAAATTTTATTTTTATATCTAGAAAATTGAAATTCATATCTTATCTCAGGATAATTTATCTGTCTTTTATTTACATATATAGTTATTAATGTTAGTAATCATTACATAGGTATTAACAGATTTATTATCAAATTTATTTTATGATTAAACAGTTTTATATTATTTATGCATTACATGTGTTATGACTTTAAAATATAAATTACATATTTTATATCAAGAAATATTATGAAGTAATTTCTGTAATTAGAAGAGCAGTAAGTGATGTGGACTCTGGCCCGTGGGGTCTGTGTATTGTGGCTGTGACGAACAAATTCACACAGACTGCAGAAGTCCTGTGGAGAAAAAGGGATGGCAGGCCACTCTCTGAGTGAGAGAGAAGGCCCCGACCCCTGCCTGGACAGGCTTTTATTGCTTTCCTGGGCACATTACATGGAGAATGGTCCTCATTTACTATTCACAGGTTCGCTGTAGGTGATTACTTCTTACAGATAACAAAGGAAAGAATGTTGCTAATTACTTCAAAGAGAAGGATGTTGCAGAAAAGTAGCTGAACTGGTTACACTCCGTACTTGGGAGGTTTAGCACAGATTTTTGGAAGTTATTTTAGAGATAGGCAGTAAATATTTGTTGCTTCAATCCAGGTTGAGGGAGTTTTAGCAAAAGCAAGTCTCATAGCAGCCTAGGTACAATGCAGGCCTCATTCCCCACAGGAGAACCTATCCATGGGCATGGGTCCTATGTGCTGACCTCGCTCCCCGTTGGTTTTCCAAATCAGGGGCTGGGCTACATTTCCCACGCCACATGAAATGGTTCCCTGTAAGTAAGTACTTGCTAACTTTTGTTTTAAAAGACTATCTTTTGGCCCAGCTGGTGTAGCTCAGTGGATTGAGCGTGGGCTGGGAACCAGAGGGTCCCGGTTCGATTCCCAGTCAGGGCACATGCCTGGGTTGCAGGCCAGGTCCCCAATGAGGGCCATGTGAGAGGCAACCATACATTGCTCTTTCTCCCTCCCTTCTCCTCTCTCTGAAAAATAAATACATAAAATCTTTAAAAAAAGAATAAATTAAATAAAAGACTATCTTTTGGTTACATACAATCTAAACACTTTATACTCATGCTCTTATCTATAAAATAGAAATAATTGCTTGAAAATTTTTATTGAATATTTGAGTCCATGGGTGGTATTCAAACTAATAATTTCCATAAAACTAATTTCTGACAGTCTTGATTTTTAGATAATAAATTCTTAATTATATATTATTTTCAAAATTTATTGAACACTTATTAGTGTTGTCTGCTGATAACCTAGGCAACAGTTTTAATTCCAAAAGGCAACATATAAGAGGAAACATATCCAAAACAATGAGTGGATTTTTAATTGTGCTGAGTTTTTTGTCAAGAAATTATTGTACAAATGATATTTTTTCTTCTGCTTAAGCCATATGGCACGATTGTCAGTGTTTCCCAAAGTTTTGTCACCGCGTGGTGGCAGAGAGATGGCTGGTGCGCAGTTGTGCACTAACCTGACCTCCGTTCATTTGTTTGCTTTACCATAGACAATCTGGAAAGTAATGAAAACGGCGGTCTGGTAGGAAAGCTCAGCTTGATCGAATGTCCTGTGTTCCACAGTACAATCGAGATGTTGAAAATTGTTTTAAGAAAAAAGGACTCATGGTCCCAGACAGCAGTGTGGCGATGGCTGGGGGAAGGTGAGACTAAGCGGACTAAATGTTTTTATGGTAATGAAAAAATACAATAAAGATTAAAAAAACAAGAAAATTGCTTTGAAGGTGCTTCAATTCAAAATGCATGTGACATCGGGATGAAGGGGGAAGTGCCGAAGCGTTTATAAAAGCGGGAGACTTGTGGCAGTGTGCATTTATAATTTGATATATGGCGTGTCATAAGAACAACAATGAGTTATTTCCAAGAGATGGGAAAATGTAAAAACTTTTTTTGTTCTGAAAAAGTCTCCTATTATAATGTAAATGTTTAAAAAATACAGAATTTGGAATTAAATATCATTTGATTTTCTTGGCATTCCAGCTAAGTAATCCTTAAAAAGTAAGTTCTCAGAAAGTGAGTATTCTTATCTATAAAATAAGGTTAATATAACCCATGTCATATTTGAAGTTACAAGGAGAATCAAATGAATTGATGCACACAATGTGTATTAGCAAAGCACACAAAATGGTAGTTATTTTTATTGCCATTATAGTTTTGCATTCAATAATTGATTTTTATTTATGACAAAGTATAAAGATCTTGAGGATATTTCTTTCATGGCAGAAGGCAGGTAGTAGGGCAAAACTATCATCTGTTAAGGAAATAGTTGGAAGGTACTTTAATATTAACACCTATTACAGTTCTGTGCATTGAAATTGCAGCAGAGACCTGAATGTGTTGTCAAGGAGTGTAATGGTTTCTATAACCTTCTATTTGGTAGTTCTGTAGATTCTTTAGCCCACATCTATCTGCTCTTTATTTTTATCCTGCTTCTATGCCCTTTCTGTGTAGGGGTTTGTGAAGAAAAGTGAGTTTACTGATGTTTATTATGCACTGATTATCTCGGAGATCTTTTCATTTACTTTTTCTTGCTTGCTTCTCACAATAATATTTTCTGGTCGATAATATTAGATCACAATAATATTTTCTGGTCAATAATATTGGATTCTTTTAAATGAATGAACATCTGGGGGTTGGAGAAGGTAGGTACTGTCCCATGGTCGTGGGCCTAATGGCTGTTACAAACCGCAGCCATTCTTCCACTGATCTCCCATGCTATTTCAAAGATTACTTCCAAATTTATAAAAGAAAGGAAAGAAATCTTTTGCTAAATGCATGAACAGCGAGTGTTTTGTTTTAGACATTTCACTCGGTGCTTTTACATATACCATATTACATTTCATCAAGACTTTTTATATCAACCACTTTATTCCAATTGGTGTCTTGTTAAGATACTACTGGCTATGATTAACAGAAAATGACTGAATTAAAAATGCTGTAAGAACAAAGGAAGATATTCTACATCACAGTGTATCCAAAGGTAAGAAGAGGAATGACTAAGGGGTAGACAGTCTGTGAAGCTGACTGTCCTTCCGTGGAATATGTGTGTTGATACATGTGTCTGAGAGGGAGGTTGACAACAGCTTGGAATTTAAACCTTCATGAGCTCCAACTAAGTGCCAAGCATTTTACCTACACGATTCAATCAGGATTGATATTATTTAGATTAAACAAGGACACTGAGGTTCAGAGAGGTCAAATGAGTTGTTCAGTTACACAAATCATAACTGGTAGCTTGGGCATTCAAATCGAAGTTTTTCTTATTTTAAGATCTGTTCTTTCCAGTGTGCACACCACCTTTCTTCCGTTAACATGCCGTGAGAATACTTGGAGTTGATGTATCCATTTGCTTCAATTAAACTATAGGGTAAATTTTTCCTTGATCATTTTGTGTGAATACCTATATGTTGGTAGGGGCTATATGTACAATCTAGTTGAGTAGATTTGAAACATATTATCCTTTCAGATCCATTATGATTTTGTATGTCCAAGCTCATGAAAGAAGCCTGAAGATGTTAAAAATAAGAAGAAACAGCAGCAGCAGCAGCCTGAAGATATTAAAAATCCCCTAAAGTTGTGGGCCCATGTTTTATGGGCCCTTTAATACAGACTCTATTTTCCATATTTATTAGTACATATTAACATTTGTACCACAGTGATGCGGACCCCGGCTCGTGGGGTCCACGGCGTTGTGGCTGAGACGAGACAAATTCACAGGGACTACTGAATCCCGTGGAGGAAAAGGGACGGCACAGCCACTCTCTCAAGGGAAGAGCGCCCCCACCCTTGCCTTGACAGGCTTCTATTGCTTTTCCTGGCACATTACTTTGGTCCTTGTTAATGTGCACAGGTTCGCTTTAGTTGGTTACCTTTTACAGAAAATAAAGGAGAGGATATTGCTAATTACCTTTAAAAAAAAGGATATTTGCAAATATAAAGGGAAAAGTGATTGAACTGGTTACACTCATCCTTGGGAGGTTTAGCATAGATTTTAGGAAGTTACTCTAGAGATATGCATGCAGTTAACATTTGCTGCCTCAATTCAGGGTGAGGGAGTTTTAGTAAAGCAAGTCTCAAAATGGCCTAGGTACAATGCAGGCCTGATTTCCCACTGGAGAACCTATCTGTGGGCATGCGTCCTGTGTACTGGACCACACTTTCTACTGGCCTTTCTGAGTGGGAGCTGGGCCCACACCACGTTGAACGGTCTTCTATGCCACAGCTTAGTTTGGATTTCTTTTCTAGAGGTTCTGTGGAGTCAACTCAAACCAGCTCACCATCAGTGACATAACATTGGTAGCTTGAAATTGTCCAGGCTGAGAGTGTTTATACCACAGAATTAGAAAACACTACAAATTAGAGTTTCCTCCTTCCTTCCTTGCCTACCTCCCACCTACTACTGCCCCAGGAGAACCAGTAGTTAAACTTTTTCAAGCTCTTCACTACTTTTAACTTTTTTTGCTAAGAAGTCTGCTTAGAAGTATTTGGGAGGTTTGTGAAAAGTCTGCATCTAAGCAAAATAATATACCCTCCTGTTCACTAGAGATAAGCTCTGACTTTTGGAAATGATTTACCTTCTTTGAGCCTGTAAACTTAAGATTCGAATATTTTTCTTTATTGTAGGATTAATTTTCCCATGTTCTTCATGTCCATGAAGAGACACTGTGATAGAGTTGGCATTCTTTACTTCTCACTTAGGTGCTTATTTTCCTACATGAGACATTCAGCAGTTTTCAAGTTCTACCCAAGAATGTTTTCTTTGAAAGGGCTCTCTTTTCCAAAAAGTGCCACTATATTTTATGACATTTATAAATAAATTGCTTCAATTTGACTTGAACAACCTTTCAATAAAGGACAGTCTTTAAGGGAAATTTTTACTTCTGCAATATCAACAGTTTTTAAACATCAAGTATGCACAGCTCTTAAAAAATGTCCCTTTAGCAATAGATCCATACGAAACTCACAGCACTTTATAATAAGTCCAGATTTGGAGTCCCAGTTATAGATGCTAATATAGCCAATTCAAATTATGCTCGATGAAAGTCTTGGCGTTAAGAAGGATATGTTTTAGAATGCTATATTGTAACAAATTCTGATCTACCGATATATTAGATATTCAAAATGGTGAAAATAAAAGTTATTTCATAGAAAAGTCTTCCTGAATAGATAAAGTAAAAAAATGAATGTTAGTGTAGATAAGAACAAGGCTCTGCTTTTAGGGAAAAGTGATTCTACTTGTAAATCACGGGGTGTGAGGGAGCTCCAAGAGCTGGAAGCATCCATTTTTTTGTGTATCTGTTTGATTTTGTTTTAAAATTTGATGCCTTCTATTGAACAGAGACTTCTTCATGTAACTAGCCATATTTAATGAGGATGTAGAAATCAACCTAAATTTTCTTATGATTTTGTGAATTAATAAAGCCATTCTATCTATCATCTTATATAAATTTAATTGATATGTCTCAAGAAAGAAATATAGAGACATTTCATTGGACATATGATTTGATGAAGGAGATGTGAGGCAAGTGATATAAGTGAGAATAATTATAAAGAATTCTGTATTCTAGAAAACCAAGGCCTGGAAAAGGGAATAACTGAGGCATAAAAATTCATCACTATGGTGATCACAGGGTCATTCAGTGGGCTGAAATAAGTTATAATGAGGAGGATCTTCTTGAAACCACTTTAAACAGTGAAGAGTAAACTTTTGAAAACTGTTACTTAGAAGATAAAGACAGTAAACAGGCTCAATAATAATTCTAATATAGTTCAGCCTGTTTTAAGTGTTAAAATTCTTTGTTCTATCTTAAATGACCGAGGAAACATATTTATAAATGTCAGTGTTCTCAGGTATTAATGTGCCTCAGAATCACAGTGATGCTTGTTCCAACTGTTGATTGCTAAGCACTGCCACAAATCTAAATTGGAGTCCGTGGTGATTGGGGCCTATGACTCTGAATTTTAATAAATACGTATGATTCAGCTAAGCCATGGATCACTTAGAGAAATCCTGCTTTCTATTGATGTTCAGAAAGAACACCCTGGTGTATTTTTAGAAAGTATGATTGCCTCCTACTTATATATGTTCTGGTGCCTGCGTCAGCTCCAGTTATGATGATCTACCATCGACTCATTGAACAGGTCCTATGCTGTTAAGCCTTTTGTATTTTCTCCAGTCGTTGCCTCTTGCTGAAATTCCCTTGTCCATTGGATTTACTTATTGAGGTCATATTCATCTTTCAAGATCCATTTGGTATCTCCCCTCCTCTGGGAAATCAGGCATACTGCTCTCAGAATCCCTCTCTCAACCCTGTGTTTCCATAAGACACTGAACATGTGCTATCATTTATGTCAGTGCAGATTGCATCTAGATAGAATTATTTTAACCTATTAGGTAAGTGCTTATCTATCAGCTAGAGCAGGGCTTGGCAAATCATGGTCTGCAGGCAAAACCTAGTCCACTGACTGTTTTGTAAATAATGTCTTATGGGAACGCAGCCACGTCCATTGGATTACACAGGGCCTAAGACTGCTGTGCCCTGGAGCCGCAGAGTTGAGTAGTGGTGACAGGGACAAATGGTCCTCAAGGCCTAAGATATTTACCATCTGGTTCTTTACAGGTTGCCAACTCCTAAACTACAGTGTGCTCCATATTATGTACTAATTACGTGTTAGCATTCAATAGAATGTTTTGTAGAGATTTGATACCCTATAAATTATATAAAATAATTGGCGAAAGAATGAAATGATAGTTGGAAAATATATATTTATCGTACCCATAAAGGAAATACAAACTCTTTTCCCATTCCCGTGTGAGTTTCATTTGGAGTGCCTGTCCTTGATGTTATTTAGTGCTCCAGTAGAGCGTTCTGTGTGTGAGTTTGTGTGTGCTGAGATTGGTTATGGAGTAACAATAAGAGACAGAGAAAAGAAAGGAGAGACTAGCTGAGAGCTTTGGGAGCGTTATTGTTGGTAGCACCTTTGGAAAGCTTTCATGTTTTCCCAAATCATTTGTGTAGTTATCATTGCTACACTTGTTTTCACAGAACTTCACTTAAACTTCCTTGTGCATATGAACATGTTTGATAAGAATTGTAAGGCTGAAGAAAAGTATCAGTTCAAGGAGTTGATTATGGATTGACCTATTTAAAACTACACCCCTGCTTTAGGGCTGAGAATGGAAACTGATCTAGCATATGCTGAGATGGAGCACGGTGGGAGAGAATTGTTTCCTTTAGCGTGCAGAGTATGGAGAGCAGTAAAACACCCAGTTCTTAGAATTGTCCTGTCAGCCAGTAAAGACAAAGCACAGATTAGTAAAATGGTAATGCTCTTTTCCTTTGTAGTAGTCATTTTTGTGTTTTAACTAGTCATTTTAGTACAGTGTTCAAGCTTTGTGAGAGTTTCCCACTCTTTAAAATAGGTGAGGTGTCAACAAAAATTAGCTCCCCCATTTTAGTATGATATCTATAGATGTAGGTATATTTATATGTAAATATAGATATTATATATAGAGGGATATCTATATATCTCTAAATCTTTTGATATGTATTTAAAATATGTTTTTAATATAAAATATATTTATACATGTATTTAAAATAAAGTACCCTCGGGTATCCTCTAAGTTGCCTAACAGAGCAAAGGAAGGGAAGGCCGTATTTTATTTTATTTTATTTTATTTTTTAAATTTTATTTATTTATTTCTAGAGAGAGGAGAAGGGAAGGAGAAAGAGAGGAAGAGAAACAATGCACCCCCAACTGGGGACCTGGCCTGCAAGCCAGGCATGTGCCCCAATTGGGAATCAAGCCAGCGGCCCTTTGGTTCACAGACCAGCACTCAAGCCATGGAGCCACACCAGCCAGGGCGGGAAGGCCATGTTTTAAATTGATCTATATTCCTTAAAAGGTAGCAGCCCTTAATATTAGGTGAATTCTCCTTTTCCAATAAATGTGAAAATCTTTAAATGGAGAAGGGGAGAATAGAACAACTTGAATAAATTTTTAGAAATGTAGATTAAATATCACTTTAACTTATATTTAATTTATTAATGTAACTACACAATAAAATTTTATTAAGTTTTTCTTTTCATTTACATTTTATGAAATTATTTTTTTCATTTGTTTTTACATGTGTTTTGTAAAGAGAGATCTCTGTCAACATCTTCATCAGGGTTATATTTTTGAGTTAAATAATGCAGATTTACAAAATCACTTTTTTCCAAGTTATTTGAAATACAACCCTTTTTGAATCTATGTATGATTTCATTTCAAGCCATAAATATTCATTTGCATAGCATGAGGATTTAAAACATTAATGTTGATTATATGTTCATAGGTGCCACAAAATGCCATTTCCCTTTAAAAGGTGAAATTATAATGCCTTGGGTAGTGAGTGAATTTCCATTAAATTTCTTACTTCCTTTTTTAAACTGAGTCTATCAAATTCTGTGTCCAAAACTATCATTGCCTGAGGTCATTTCAGGCTGATGTGCTTTCCAAAAGCACTTTATTTTGAAAAATAAAGTGATTCGAAATTTCCCCATAATGTGAGACACTGTATGAAGACTCAAGTATAAATCAACTCTTCCTGAGAGATGATTTTAGGAAGTGACCCTATTTTGTCTGTATTTAATTACTACATATGGTGATATTCATCTAGAAGTGAGACAAAAAAAAAAACAAAAAACAAGCAAGCAAACAAATCGGTAAGAAAAAAAGAATATCAGAAATCCCGAAGAGGAAATTGTGTGCAGCAAAGAGCCCCAAGGACATGGCAATCTCTGGAGGGCTGCCTGGGGTCTGCAAGGGCTTCATTTGGTGGCATTTTTATCATGGATTTTTCCCTGTGGACAGGGGAGGGCTGTGCTCAAAAAATAGTGTTTGCAGATATTAAACCTTCTATCATATAACCAACCTATGTTCTCATTTTATGCCCAGCTAGCAAACTTCTGATAATTTGGCTTCTCATGTAGTTGGCGTTGGAAAAGATAATATGCAGACGTGACTTGGAAAAATTTAATATGTTACACGGAAACATTTCTTAGATTTGCTAGGCCTCATGCTTGCCTTTGTGACTTTCTCTTTGGTCTATTTTCCCAGCTTGAGCAGCTCTCTTATTAATTGCGGTCTTCCATCTTCATATGTTAATGTAGTCAGTGAAGTTACCGCCAAGGTCTGCCAATCTAAAAGACATCTGACCCTTCCGAGATGACGTTTTATGTCATTGTAACACCCAGAGGGCAGTGTTATTTCCCACTTGCACTAGGAGTCTATATTTTATGAAAAGGAGTGGCTGTAAACTGTTCTCCCTCACATCAAAAATTTCACTATTTATCTACAGAAAAGGAAGTCAAATGCTGTTGATTTTGTAAGTTCTCCCTGGAGTGAGAAGAGTTGATTCTTCATTACTTATGGACTGGATATACCTTGGGGCTAAGACATGTAATGGAAGGTTATTGAGAAAAAGTACAACATATAGTCTTAAATAATTAACACTACTTTTTAAGGAAATAATTGGTTAATACCTACTATGTGCCAGATGAGGTACCATGTAATGACTAAAGAAGTGTAAGCTGAAGTATTTACCATCCAAAGCAGCGGTTCTGAATCAAGGATTATTTTGCCTCCCTGGGGAACACTTGTCAGGGTTTGGGGACATGTTTGAGTGTCATACCTGGGGACAGGTACTGACATCTAGTGTTATCTGGTGCCATTTAGGGATCGTTAAACATTTTATAATGCACAGGGCAGCACTCCACATGGAAGAAATATCCAATCGAATACTGCCAATGTTGAGAAATCTTGATCTGGTGGCTAAAAATAAATGTAAATAAATACTTGCATAACATCGTAGGGTCTTTCTCTCTCTCTGTCTCTCTGTCTCTCTGTCAAGTTTCTATGAAGTACTAAGGGAATGGCCTCATTGGAAATGTTCCCTTAATCCAGTTGATAATTATTTTATATGCTGCTTATTATACACTGGTCCAAGACATGTTAAAGTCTGGGCAAATACTTTAAAAAATATTATTGATGTCCTAAGGAAGTTCAGGTCCCATTCATTAATTCCTTTTAGCCTTTATTACACAAATTTCAAATTCCTGACTAGAAACAGATTTTAACTGCAAAATGGGAAATATAAAATTAAATTAGAGGTTCAATGGACTTTCGGGAATGGTCAAAATATAGGTCATCTGGAGGTCAGATCTTTAAATCTCAATGCTTTATTGTCCTAGGAAGGAAGTATCTAACTTAATAAAGTCGTGCTTATGGTGAAACAAGCTTTTCTATTTCCTGGATACTGACAATGTCTTTTAAACATGCGTACACACACACTCCCACACAACTTTATATTAGAAGTAAGCAAAAATAAATAAATAACCATAAAATTTTAACCTGAGCTCTTACATGCCCAAATAAGAAAATTACATGTTAACTCTGTGTGTTTCTTTGTTTTCTAGGTTTATGATCTGGGCATATCCAAGCTAGTGATTATAACAAACAAGCACAAAAAAAGGAAAGTGAATTTTCTGTAAAATCTTACATTCCTTGATAAATTCTTATGAAGAGTCTTTCCCATTCTCCACTGTTTCTCTGTTTCTCTAATTAGTAAATAGAACCATTTACTAATTTCTTTAAGAAAATGCTTCAGCAGTTTGTTAGGCAGTAAGAATATAAACAAGACTAAGACGCCGTGCACTTGGTAGGAACATATTTACAAACATTGTAACACAGCCACTGTTTCTAATACTGGCTTAATTTTTACTCATCTGACCTGTAGTTTTCATGAATATATTTATATTTGTCAGACTGGGAGCCAGAAAATTGTGCTGTCAGTCACCTTGGAGCATATGAAGGCTTCACCTGTTAGAAAGGAGCTGGTATACTCTAAACCGAACGGATGTGACATTGAAGGACATGGTAACATAGCATGCAGTGTAAATTTCATAAAGAGTGAACCTGTGGCCTTCCCCCAGTTTGTTGGAGGAATGATGGGAGACGAAATGGGGGTTTAGTCTAGAATTTAAAGGATGTTATAGAATATATTGAAGATTTTAAGATTTATCAAATATGCAATTCATAATCCTAAACTTTCAAGGCAGTGGGAATGACATGATTAGATTTTGTTTTAGAAATATAGAACTAAGGTAGATAATGGTATTACCCAGAAGGGGGTGTTTTTCAACAATATTTTCCCCACAAATTGAAAGAAATTGATGACCAATTAGGTGTCAGAAATAAGAAAACACAAGAACTTGAGAATGATACCGTGGTTCTAGCTTGGATGACATGGAGAATGTAGACTAAGGAAGAGGTGGTTTAAAGGTGGTTTTAAGTTGCCTATGCAGTGTTTAGGGAACAGTTGAGAAGACTTAGCTGACCTCAGAGGAGAGGGTAAAGTGAGAGGTTAGGATTTAAGAATCATTAGCAACTGCAGATGAGAGCCAGATTCTGAGCAGGGATGAGTCTGCACTAGCACCGAGCATAGAGGGAAGAGTGTGCATGGTTGGCAGATGTTTAAGGAGAGGGTTGAGGAAAAGGAGCCAAGAGTCTGAAAGTAGGTTAAATTAACCAAGAAAATATAGATTTCAGGAAAGGGTTATCATGGTAATCAAAATGGAAATAGAGGAGACCTGGAGGATGAGCAACAATGTCAAGTTTTTGCAGGAAGTCACCCTGGCTGGTGTGGCTCAGTAGACTAAGCACTGGCCTGTAAACTGAAAGGTGTCTGGTTTGATTTCCGGTCAGGGCACAGGTCTGGGTGTCAGGCCAGATCCCCAGGTTGGGGCCTGAGGGTTGGGGATGTGTGAGAGGTAACTTACAGATGTTTCTCTCCCTCTCCTTCTCTCTCCCTTCCCCTCTTTCTAAAAATAAATAAAATCTTTAAATTTTTTTCAAAAAGTTCAAGAAAGATAAGGACTATGAAAGAGTCCTATGGAATTAGCAACTAGGAAGCTATTAATATTATTGAGTATAATTTTTAATAATATTTGTAAATAAAAGCCAGATTGTTGGGTTAGGGTAAGAGTTGGAGGGTTGCTGTTTATTTAGATTTATATTACCGTAGATCTGGTGAAGATTATTTATCAAGCATTATACATTAGAATGTTTTCTTCCATGATTTTCCAATGTTTTTCTTCCATTATTTTTTTTGTTTGTGTTATCATCTGAGTGAGTTAGTTTTTTTTTTTTTCATTCAAAGGTTTTTACACTCACAAAAAAACAGAAGACAGATATGAAAAAAGACTTTACAGGTTATCTTATCTACCTACTCAATTTAGAGAGAAGGAAATTAGAGTTGAGAAGGTTAAATGCCCTGCCCAGTGTGTGCACACAGTCAGTAGCAAAACCAAATCTGGAATTGATCTTCTGATTCCAGGTCTGGTACATTATTCATTACTCTGTGAACAGAAAGATAGAGGTCATTTCTATGCAGAGAAAAACAAATGAGCTGTGTCATTACAGAAATGTTCTGCATGGTTTGCTGCCATCTGTCTTAAAGCTCAATCTGGACTCCCAGGAATTGAGACTGTTGAGCAGCATTTAGATGGACCATGTGGACAGGGCAAGGAAAATCTTTTATTTGGAGGGCTTGGTTATTTCCATAGTGGATTATGGGACATACAAAATATTTATGACAAAACCAAGAGCCAAGAGTTACGGAATTTTTGAGGGCTAACTTTGACTTCCTGTTTTGTGTGGTACTAGAGCTCTTTGTGTTCTTGGTAGACCTGCTATATTTTATATACATTAAAATGGGATTGGAGTCAAATAATAAAGCTTGTTTTTAAAGAAGGAGAACATGACGAAGCACAGAGAGCTTTGAGATGGAAGTCAGGTAACCACATGAGGCACTTCTTGCCTTTAGACACTTCACACTTCCTGGGTCTCAGTTTCCTTAATGGACTAGATCAGGGTTTGAAACTGAAGGTTGAAATACTCTGAAGACTTGTTTGATCAAGCCCACACAGCTTTTAGAATTTAAATGTCTTTTTTCCCCCAGGATACCTTAAGTCTTCTTGTCATAGATATGTCCGTATCATGGCCCCTGGGAACAATTGGGCTTTCGAGTCCTGATGTCCATTTCCCTTTCGGTCCTAATGTTTAGTGCTTCTATGGTAGAATGTTTCAGAGTTAGTAGCTCTGTGTGGTCAAAGTTTCAAAGTATTGATTTTCTGTGTTGAAACTGTCAAAGGAAATGCACAGAAACTCTATGCTACAAAAAAAAACCAAACAAATATAAATCCAGATATGTTTTCTAGGCTTACTATTTGTTGGAAAAATAACAACACTAGATATTAAGAATTCTTTTGGTAAACATATATCATTGAATGTAATAAAGGCAATTTAAGGGTGATCAGAAGAATTGTACTAACATGGGGTCAATAGTTTGATTTTCCTTGTCGATTGTTCTTAAACAGCTTTCCCAGACTACTTTCAATACTATTCCATAGACTTTGTAGAAAAGCAGAAGATGTATACACAGAAATCTGTGGTAGTACCTAAAATAATTCCCTTTATTTCCAAACTCATATTTTATACTAAGACATGTTTGTCATTATAAGGAGTCATTGCACTTCTATATTCTCTTTCATTGGTATTTTCTCAATTTAATTTTAAAAGACTCATAAGACTTGTTTTATATGGAACATTATTTTCCATAAGCATTCCTTAGAAATCCAAATGTCACATGAAAAACTAGAAAACTGATGCTAGAAATTATTAGTTTGAATTCACTTAAGTGTACAGTGTTCAACCAGTTGACAGCAAGTCTTTCTTGGTGATAAAATGATTGTCATCTCAATCAAGCAACAAAAAACAATTCTCCAGAGTCCAGCCAAACTCCTTCACTAAGGAGGTCTGGTAAACTTTAAATAGTTTCCAAAAATGAAATAACCAGGAATTTATTTGTCAGGAGCTTAATAAATTTTTTAAAAAATTTTATCTGGGCACTGTTATTGAATTTTACTTGATTTGATTTTTTCTGACTCTTCTATGAGGATGGCTTTTTGCTTGCAAGTTTCACTCAAATTGACATTTTGATGGTTTAATATTAAAGAAATCCCTAGAAGATGTGCTATGTTCTTTGAAAAATAAAATATTGACAGAGTACACTAAAGGGACATTTTGAAGTACATTTTGATTTCCTTTGCAGCTTGAAAACATATTTGCTGCTGTTTGGTAGTTTCCTAAAACATACTTTCCACTACATGTCTGGTGAGATTGGGTGATTTTGCAGTACATCTCTCCGCACCCAGATTTATGTATGCAAATTGAGCTCTTGACAGTCTGTGAATGCCACAAAACTCTCATCTCCCAGTCTGGTAACATGGGACCAAGAAAAAAAGTAATTTCTGAAACCATAAAGAAATCTTTTTCATAGCCGCTGAATTTTCCCTGACCAGGCAGAGTCTAATTTGATTTTCATTTTATTTTATTTTACAAAATTTTTTTTACAAAAACAGAATTTCATACACATAAATACTTTCATAGCACTATGTGCCAGATACTCTTCGAAATTATATACATAATACATTTCACTTGTTTTAGATAGCCTCCCAGTGACATAGGGATTATTATTAACCCTGTTTTACAGGTGAGGAAATTGAGGCACAAGGTCACACAGCCAGCAGGAAGAGGCGGGGCAAGGCTTCAACAAGACAGCTTAGCCCCAGGGTCCCTAAACTTAACCAATGAACAGTGCTTTGCAGCTCTGACTTAAATGGGTAAACTACAATGTGGGAGTATAGTTCCCAGCCAGACAATATATTTATCAGAAGTTCTTACTCAAGCCAGGATTCTGCAATGAACTATTCTTTTATTCCACTGAGAGACATACATAAACCTTTTTTCCTTTCCCCTAGTGAGTAACAAGCTAAGCTAAGCTACTGTGATATAGGCAAGGATTTTAGAGGATATGAGGATAAAATAATCCAAACATTAAACTAGTAAGTAAATTGAGAAAATATTTGCATTTTAATCAGGGTGTGAGGGTGAAGGCAGTGTTAGCAAGGGGAGATCAGTTTGCCCAAGGCAGTTCTTGTCCTTCTGCCTGGTTACCCTGCCCTGACCTAAACTCTTAAACGGCAGAGCTGCCGTGGAAGCTCTCCTTCTTAGCAGTGTTATTGATGTGAAGTCTAGAGGTCAATACCTGAGCATCCTTGGATAAGTAATCAGAAAAATGTGAGGTCTCTTTGGAAAGTGTAATTGTGTAGTTAAAATCCTTTCTAAAAGCTCAGTTTGCCATAGAAATCAATATCTAGATATTGAAAAGCTTCTGTAATTTTTGTAAGACTTTATCTTGATATCTTTACTAATGTTGTTATACTAAGGGGAATGATATGCCATCTGATGTCTCATCCAACTAAGCAGAAATTCAGAGTCTCTCTCTAGTGCTGGAGAGCATGATGGGCAAGGCACTGTGGATAAAACGCCAGAGCAAGAGGATTTCAAATGGCCTGTGTGGAGCAGAGTCTGTAGGGAGCTGTCTGGCTTCTGTGGACCCAAGCCTGAATTTTGTATGGGGTTCTTGTGCTTCAGGGTAGGCAGTTAAGGGCAGTGAGCCAGGCTGGGGTCATATAAGAATCCCCGAGAATCTCTTCCCCATGCTAACTACATAAAGAATCAGAGCCAAAGTTTCAATTATTGTTGTGTGGTTTTTGCAATTACTGTTGCTATAATGGTGGCACTTTTCAGAACAGTTAACATCAGTGCTGTGCTGAGCGAAGCACAGTCAGATAATGGCTTTTATTCTTGCTTTATTGATTCTCCATTTACAAATACACATTTTTTTCTCTATATTCTTACAGTATGGATCCTACTTTTAGAAGCCAAAAATCTATTGTG
Source organism: Micronycteris hirsuta (assembly GCA_004026765.1). NCBI lineage: Eukaryota > Metazoa > Chordata > Mammalia > Chiroptera > Phyllostomidae > Micronycteris > Micronycteris hirsuta. The sequence goes on from PVJI01001721.1 coordinate 112,568, forward strand.
CCAAGTTATAAACTGGTAAAGCAGTCCTCTCAGCTCTAGGGATGCAAAGATGAATGAGAAGCTGCCTTTGCCTTAAGAGTTTACAACCTGGTCGCAAAATAAGGCGATTGGTATTTGCTTGAAGAATAAGGCAATTGGTATTTGGCAATAAGGCTGCATGCTATTCCATTCGCTTACTTGTCTGTTTCTATGATTAAATAGTGAAATATTGGGAAGTAGGGCCAGTGTCTTATCCGTCTTTATATGCCCAGTGCCTTACATAGGGCCTGGCACATAAAAGTCTTTCCAAAACTGAATTAGATATATATCAAAATTCTTATATTCAATTAAATTTGCAGTAAAATCACATTTTAAATTTTAGTAGATTTTTAGCCCTAATCATGTGACTTCACATAAATCATTTCCTTTTTCTAAACTTTTAGAACTATCCATCGTAAGAGGTGAATAAAGCATCACAAGAGAAAATGAAATTAATCCCATAATAGAGGTAGCCTTTTATTCATGTGTAAATTTCTGCAATGCTATACAGAATTGAAACACTGTAATATGTCTTTTCCTTAAAAATCTGCATTTTTAAGATGGAATTGTGACACACATCCAGCAAACATCCAGTATAGACGGTGGCTCAGGCACCGTGGAGCCAGAAGAGAGAATTAGAAAATATGGACATACCAATATTGAAATGATCCACATGGAGGAAATGTGCACCTAACTGACTCTTTGCTGTTTAAGGATTATGAATTACACAGTCATCTTTCATTTTCCCCGGTTTCCTTTTTTGCTTCAGGTTATTGTTGGGTTTACCCTTCTGGCAGGTAAACAGGAGAGAAGGAGGTAAGACTTGACAGTCAATTTCAAACTTTTCAACAACTCAGTTATAAAAAGAAGTAGTTGTGGAAGATGCTAACACTAATGGTTTAAATGAGGCTTTTTAATTATATGTAACTTTCATTTATGCATGAGTGCCCTTGTTTTCAATTAGTCATAAATCTGCAGGTAGCTTTTATTTGAGATGTTAATCTGCAGATTGAGAGAGTGCTTGCTCTCTAGAACTGCTGCTTGCTTTGATATCAATCACAGTCCTCAGGGTTGTGCTCAGAAAGGAAGAAAAAAAAATCTTAATTATTCAGAAAGGCAAGGGAGAAAAGAAGAAGGAATTCATGATTTTTCTGAACTACAGCCAAGAAACAAGTACATCAAAAGTGTTGTTTTAACATGTTTAAGAAATGACAGAATAGAAATACAAGAGATATTTGCCTTTTTTCCAAGTATGCTGAATATGAAAGGGACCTGAGGATAATAGTGACAATAAAACAGATATATAAATGAGTATTTGATCAAGTCTCATATTAAATCTTCCTTTTCTCCCGAAAGAGTGTTTTCCAACACATATCTTAATCTTCATGTTATGTATTTACTATACATAGGTGAATTATATAGTGTAATTTTTTTCAAACCCTTAATTCAACTTGAGCTTGATTTAAATGATTTCTATTTGATTCTTTTACAAGGATTATGCATTGTACTTTATGCAATAGCATGCACTATGGCATAGTCATACTTCAGTGTCAAGCTTAAGCTGCATTTCAAGATGTCAAAACAAGTACAGACCAATCACACAAAAAAGCTACTAAAAAACTTAAAATTTCAAATTACAACATTAGAATATGATCTACGATGCTGATACTTTTACTAAAACGCTTCAAGTTTAGAACGCAGATATTTTAAAAGATGGTATCTTTCAAACATTCTTTATATTTTCTAATAATTATAATATATCATTGATGTTCAAACTTACAATTTTTTGGATTACTCAGGTTTAAGTCACAAGCATAGTTTATAACATATATTGACTTATGCCTAAATCTAATTATTTTTACTTATAGCAAAACAATGAGTCATATTATTAATCACTTTTACAATGTAAAATTATATTTAATTTTAAGGATGAGAAGGAAATGAGATGTATTTGGATATTACTAATTTATAGACATGAGTTGCATTATCACTGTATACAAAAATTGATTACAGTTTTTAAAACTAATGGACTTTTGTAAATAAGTGACATTTTTAAACAAATATATATATGCACACATGCACACATTTAGTTATTCAGTGCTTTCAGGTTATTTTTCTAAGACTTCATTTCTAATGGAGTGCAACTCATGTGGTGGTATCTCTGTGGGTATATTTATGTTATTCATGAACATAATGTATTTTTATAAGTCAATTTAATTTTATTACTCCTTGTAATAGTGAAATACTTGCTCATTAAATAATTGGTCATTTATAAACAAAATTTGCTAGTCTTAAAATTTTGTTCAATATTATTATTTTAAACTATTGTAACATGAACTGTTTTTGAGGGAAGTTTTTTTTCTAGTTATAAAAGCTGTAACAATGTGAAATTCGTAAATGAATGACGAAGATAAAACCCATGCTCGAATATCATACAGCCATAGCTAAATTTGTGGCGTGGTTCTGGAGAGGCGGTGTGTAACATGAGGACTGAAAAGAGGTCTGAGGTATTATGGGACAAGAGGAAGTTCAAGATGACTTTGCAGAGCGTACCACTGAAGGAGGACAGGAGTCAGGTTGGAGTGTCAGAGTTCCGTGTGGGAGGGGAGTCGGCATCTTTGTGGAACGGCTTCCACCATATTGGGAATCACATGATCTGTGGTAAGCCCAGGACAAATAATTTCAGTTGCTTAATTTATATACCATTTTTAATGTATTCTACTTTTATTATACATTCCTAAGGGAAGTAGGCAATTTTTAAAAAATTACTAATATTGCTTTTTTTTTAAACTTCAGAAAAGTAGTCCCAACACTCAGAGGCACTCATTCCTAATAATTATCATATTTTTCTCAGTCTGTTTCTTTTTTATTAACATGCATGAATTATTTATGTTTAGCATTTTAATTTCCCTCACTTTTTGATAAGACTGTTTTCCTCAATATATAATAAACACTCTCCTAGGTAATAGGAAATATTACATATGGTTATGATACACTCCAGACTGTGAACAAATCATAATTTTCTTTTTAAAAAACTTTTGGTCATTTTTTAAACATTTCATTATATTATGACATTAAATATTTTTGTTCTTAAATCATGTGAGCCTTGGATTGTTATTATTCATAACTATAATTACTGTTATTAGGAGGTATGAATCATTTATAGGTTTTGTACCAAATAATCATCCTTCAACCAGGAGCTAGTTCCCCACATTTTTCTTGGGACCAAGTATTTTGTAATTTGTTATTGAATATGGAAGACATTGTCACTATTGCTTTGCATTATTTCTTCACTATAGATGTGACATATTTCACATTCTTAAATTTATTTCTATATTTCTTAAATGAGATTTTTGTTATTTGTTTCTAAATCTCCATTTTAAATACATAGATATTGATTCTCAATAATAAGTCCTTTAGCTCCTTAGGGCTGGCATCAGGATTTGAATTCACATAGTCAGGCTTCAAAAATGCAAATTCTTGCCACTTGTCCCGTATGCAATATGGTTGTTATTACAAGGCACTAGGTGGAGGGGAGAACGAGGAAGAGTGTAGAGATCCCAGCCAGGAGACTGAGGCCAGGGAAAACGAGGGCCCCGAAACAGAGGCATCAAACATGCGTCATCTCACTTCCCTTGAGGTTCTAGGAATCTCCTAGCTCTCAGTGGTCAGGAATCACTTCTGCTTCCTATAAAAGACTGTTTCAAACTAAAACCCCAAAATGTAAAACTGAAAGTCTCCAACAGTCAGTACATATTGTATGTTTCCTATGGGCCAGGAACGACTTTACAGGCTAAGGGTGTCACTGTACGTAAAGTAGACAAGAAATATCTGCCTTACCGGAGTTCATATTTCAGTGGGTGAAGGCCTGCAATAAACACATTCATCAACTAAATATATAATCTGCCAAGTGGTGATAAATGTGAGAAAAATAAAAGAGAAGGGGAACAACTTTGCTGGGGAGAAAAGATAACAAGTTTTGGTGATCAGGAAAGGCTCCCTAAAATGCTGATAGGTGAGCAAAGAAAGATCTGAAAGAAAAGAAGGACATGAGCCATGCTGATATTTGGGGTGAAAACTTCCTATTGGAAGGAATGGCAAATGCAGAGATGTAAAACAGGAGTATTGCTTGAAATAGGGAAATGCAGGAATGCCACCGTGGCCTGTGTAGACTGAGTAAGGCAGTGAGTTGAAGAAGGTAAACCTGAGTGTGAAGGAGAAAGCCATAACTGGAATCATTTTGCAGGCCATTGTGAGGATTTGGGCTGTTTCTCTGAGTGAAATGGGAAATCGTTGGAGGATTTTGTGTAGTGGAATGACATTATCTGACAAGTACATGAATCACTTGGCGCTTAGACTGAGAACATTTGGAAGACAGTTGTGGAATCAGGGAGACCCATTAGGAGGGAGACGAGTTAGGAGGCCATCCTTATAACCCAAGAAGAAAATGACAGTGGTCTGAACAAGGGTGATTGATAACTGGTGACCAGGAAAGGTGGTAGGGATAGGAATTATTAGGATCTGGCCATCTTTTGATGGAAGACCAATAGGATTTCCTGAGTGATTTGGTATGGAATATACAAGGAGGAGAGGAATCAGCAAGGATGATGCTGAGGTTTTAGCATGAACAGCTGTGAATGAATGGAATTGCTATCTACTGAGATGAGAAAGACTATGGGAGAAGCAAGTTTCACAGGAAGAGTACTGGTTTTGTTTGGGTCATGATAAATCTGAGATATGTATTTCACTTTCAAATAGAGGCTATTATACTAGTCTGCATTTCAAGCAAGGTCCAAGTAGAGATAAATATATGGAAGTTGTCAGTGGATATTTAAAATTAATGAAATTAAATGATCTTACCAACAAAATGATTATAAATAGAGGTGTAAGGACTATGACCTGAGTCACACCAAAATGAACATTTGGAGACATAAAGAGGACACAACAAAAGAGACTGAGATAGACACAGCAAAAGAAACTGGTAAGACAGAAAACTAAAAACGTGTTGTCCTGTACTCCAAGTCAACAGTGGACAATGGGCTTGATCAAATGTTTCAAATTCTGTTGTCAGTCAAGTAATAGGAGGACAGGTCACTGATACTGACTCAACAACTTGGTGGTCACTGATGGCCTTGCTCAGGGCTCTTCCCTTCCGTGTAGTAGTATTAGAAGACAGAAGTCTATATGACCGAATGGATTAGGTTTAAGGGTAAATAGGAAGAGAGCAATTGGAAGTAGTAAATAACAAGAACTCTATCTGGGAGCTTTATTAGAAAGGGGAGCAGACAAATGAATTGGATATTTGCAAGTTGTGTGTGGCCAAGTGGGCATTTTGTTGTGAATTGTTTTTAAGGTGGCAGAAAATTTAGTATGTTTAAAATACTGATGAGAATTATTCTGAAGAGAGGAAAAATTGGATGACATATGGAACCAAGAGGTTAAAGCTTGCCTCTGAACAGGTGAGAGGGGGATGGATCCTGGTGCACAGCTGGAGGGCCTTCCTCATGTGGGAGCGTGGAAGGAGAGGAGGGAACCGGAGTCTAGAGGTACAAATGCAGGTGGATGGCGGATATGCAGGAGAGTGCCTTTGGAAATTCTTTTCTGATTTTTCATATTGTGTGATTATAAACTTAGCTGCAAGTGAGGATGAGAGATGTTGAAAGTCTGGAAAGAAAGGAGATGTGGAATAGTTGACCAGGAGTATATTTTCCTTCCTTGACTTTAGTTAATTTATTTTTTAATCCATAGTACTAAATACAGGCCACATAATGTTCACATGTTAAAACTGTAGGATAGTTATTAACACGTATCTAGTGATCCCTTGTAATCCATTGTAGAATTTAAGCTATCAGTGGTCATTTAGTTTCATTCTCTCACTTGCTTGGTTTTAACTTCCCTTGCTTTTGTTCGCCTTTCTATACTACTAATAGCAAAAGTTTGTAACTTGTTAAGTGATGCTCATTTAACATTTGCAAGTGAACAGCAACTTTCATCTTCACAGGTAGAACCGTGGGAAACGTATGCCAGTTATTCAGAGGTACAGATCTACCCAAAGCTTTCTGGCACTGTTTCTCTAGTTTCTGTAGACTTGATTGGACCTATGTAATGTTTTCTGCAGCTACTGCTTTCTGCTGAGCAATGAAGAATTCCTTTCAGAACAAATCTCGGGGTATATTATAGTGGCCAGAAATATGTGCCACGAATCATCATACACTGTGTTTCTTGTATGTTTTGCCAGGCTTTAGAAAGGGCCCTGGTTACATGAATCCATGAAGTGATAAATTGAAAACAAATATCAGCAAAAAACAAACAAAAATATTTTTATAGATCATTAAAACACCTTAAAAACTAACTTGCATCATTAACTTCAAGTGGGGATATGGCAGAAGGGTAGGTTTAGAATTTGATGCAATGTTTTAAAAACACTCAAGTTAGCTAGAGAGAGGAAATGTATCAAAATTTTATAGGCACCATCACATTATATGGGCCACAATGTCAGTGTTAATTTTCACATGTGCTTTTATTTTAAAAACATGTATGCAATTATTTCAAAGTTACCCTTTTTCAGTCTTATGTGTTAGTAAGACATATGTACTTGTATCATATGCTTTGGAAAACTAGCTTCCGTGTTTTACAGAAGGCACCAGTAATTTTTGTAGATTTTAAATTAAGACACTGTTTCTTCTATCGCCACCTTCTTCTATTGATGTACATATTCTAAAAAATGCCGTGGTGAACAACTCTGTAGACATGCTCTTACAAAATGCACTCCTAATTAGTGGAATTCTCAATCACATATATGTATATTTAAATATTTTTCTATTTTTTAAAATCAGTATTGCAAATTAACCTCTATGAGACTTGAGAATGTTCTTTCTGGCATAGCCTTGCCAACACTGTGTAATGTCGATTTAAATAATTTATCTAACAGTGTTTGCTAATGCACTTTAAGATATCATGTTATTGTTTTAATTGACCTTTCTTTGATTACTGGTGAGCTGAGAATCTTCGCTGGTGTTTATCAGTGATTCACATTTTTTCAGATACCTCTTGTTCATATATTTAGTCAACTTCTCCCTTTTATTACGATTATTGCTTTCTTCTTGTTTATTTACAAGAACCCTTTCTGCGACTTTGTTTAGAATGAATCTCACTATAGAAATGTTTATAATATTAATATAATAAAATGGAGTTACTGTAATAGTATATCTGAAACTGCATGGTAGTTAGAATCTATTTCTCATGTCTTCATTCAGCTCATCCTGTTGTGCCTTGGGGCCTGAATGTTCTCTCGTTGGACTTGAGCACGCTTCTTCTTAGTTGCAAAACTATTCACTTTTTTCACTCCCCCTTTCTAGTAGAGCATTTTATTATTTATCCTTGGGCTTTCTCTCTTTTTTTCCTCATATAGTTCTTCAAGACTCTCCAAAAGCATTTACATAACTTTTAGTAATTTTTGACTCTTGAATTCTTTGAAACTAACATTTTAATTTTATTTAATATTCTTGGAAGAAACTCGATTTTCACATCCTTTAATATTTCACTATGTGTGCTTAGTCCCATAATGCATTTGTTTTCCCTTGTGGATTGTTGAATTTGATATGTCGTTGAGTTAATATATCTTTTGGACAAAATTTATTAGCCATAAAAACAGCAGGCTCAGGGGCATCTTGGAGTTTCTATAAGTCTCTACCTTCTTAAGGCAGCATGTGCTAACTACGGTTTACACGGGGTTCAGGTGGGCATGACAGGATGCAATAAATTAGACAGGGACGTGTAATGTGTACGTTTATTTATATGTAAAATGCCATGTAATGTGTGGATTTATTTATACATAAGTATATATTTATATTCATGAAAAAATATGTAGATATAAAAATAGCCTATCTGAGTGAAGAGTCTGGCTATGGCCATGACTTTCTCAGAAAGAAAGGACCATGTGTACGTGACCCTCAGTGTTACTTCCCAGAGAACAATGAATCACCCTACGTGCGTGGGGGACAGCAAAAGCTGTGAAATCACTCAAAGGCAAACATTGATGTAACTATCTATGGCAGAGTTTGTGGTAATGGACGAGTTAATTAAGAGCTGTTTGTTGCAATCTGTAGTCAATGACATGCTTTTTAATTAATTGTTCTTTTTATTACTTTGAACTTATAGAAGGCATTCTCGAGCAACAGAAGGAATCTCCTAGAATTGACTCAGAAACTGAATATATCGTTTCCGTATACTTTAGCCATGGCTGATGTGTCTCAGTGGGATGAGCGCCAGTCTGTTAAACTGAAAGGTTACCAGTTTGATTCCCAGTCAGGACTCATGCCTGGGTTGCAGACCAGATCCCCAGTTGGGGGGATGGGATGGGGAGGGGGAGAGAGGCAACTGATCCCCATTCTATGTTTCTCTCCCTCTCTTTCTCCCACCCTTCTCCTCTCTCTAAAAATAAATAAATGAATAAAATATTTTTAACCAATCTCCATTTCCACATACTTTAGCAAAATTCAGCTAAGTACTGCAAATGGAATCATTTCAGCCAATTTCATTTGTAAATTTGGCACTCTAATCATGGATTCAGGAAGAAGGTTGATATGAAACTGTGAAATGGAAGAATCTTTGAATAGTTTATGGAAGATTATAAAACCTAGAAAAAGTCAGAATTATCTAGTTGAGAGTTTTCTTGGCAACAAAATGCCCACAGCCTTCATATTACCATTTGGCAAAAATTGCCATTAGCAATATTGCATGTAAATTAGTTTCATATTGTAATGTTCAATAAAAGTAGTTTAAAATAACTATATCATGATTAAGTTTATTTCAGTGTGAATCTGTCTAATAACACTGACAAGAAAAAGCATTGTTAAATTTTATATCACCATGTTTAATCTCTACGATTACCTGTTTTTGCAGCAATAATTGAGACACAGTGGTAGGATACATAGAAAGGACTCTGGCATTCTAAATCAACAATAAGTCAGAATAGCCAAACCTGGAGGGGAGCCTTCTGTACCTGGAGCGCTAGGGAGCATTTCACACATCTGAAAAAATAGTGGTAGACATATATGACCTTACGGTAGCACAAGCTCGCGAAGCACAGTCTGAATCAATGAAAAATTAAATTATTTATAATAATTGAAGAATTAACTACTTTAATGTACTCTAATTCTTGAATAATTGGTAACCCACATGCAACAACTCTATGCTAACCAGAATATTTTATTAATGAGCTTCTATTTTGTGATCATACTGGATAATTGAGAAAAGTACATTAAAATTTCAACAGCAATATTATACAATGGGGCTTTATGAAATTTAGCAATTAACAGTGCTCTTAGAAATATCAATATGCGCATGTAAGTGGTAGGGATAAAAATACTGCTCTAAAAAGAAGTAGCAAATTTTAGAATTTTTTTGTATTTCAGTTAGTATTAAGTTAAAGGTCTTTCATTAAACATTGATTCTTTTGATCTCTGAATTATTATAAAAGCTTTTATGTTTCTGAACTGTACAATACTGCACACAGTTTCAATCTATGAGACCTGGAGTAAGGATGAATTTGTGGAAGGCCAATCAAAATAGGCCATATGCATTATCAACTGCCACAAAAACAGTGTTTTTGTATTCACATTGAATAAATAACTTCATGAATTAGAAATAGATTAGTTCTTATTTTTTCCATGTTATCAACTATAGTTCTTCTGTGTATTTGCATTGAAGCAAAATACTAACATGAAGCTGGTCAGTTAATTTTTAATTTTATCTTTTGTTCGTAACTTTTTTTTTCTTTCTGGCCTTTACCAACCATGTTTTCTGTCCAGCAAAGACTTCTGGTCACCTCTGCCTTATACTTAACAAGGCAGTGTTTTTCAAAACCCACTGTTGACTGGCAGAGGTGATAGGGGTAAAGGAGTTGGCTGAAGAAGGGAGAGAATGTATGGATTGATAGAAGATGTATATATTTGGCCAGAAAACTGTACAGTTTTAATGCACAGAAATGAAATTCTGCAAACTGCGGACTTCAGCCATAACAACTGTTGTCTAAACCACAGCATGCATGTCTGCAGGGGGCGTGCCCTTTTCTAGGTTCCTTTCCCCTCTGTTTCTGAGAGTCCCCATGAAGTCTTACCATTCCCACCATTCTGCCCTGCACTGCTGAGACCATGGTCTTCCTCAAACACAGCTTCCCTCTTCCAGGATGGCTTTTCTCTACCTGGAGAGCTGCTCCTTCAAACTTTTTACTCAGAGCATAGCTAATCCAATCTCTACAGTCTCACAGTACTTACTGAAAATGACAGACACAGGCTAGAATAACTACAACTCAATTTTTAAAAAATCCTCACCCAAGGATATGTTTATTGATTTTAGAGAAAGAGGAAGAAAGAGAGAGAAAGAGAGAGGAACATCAGTGTGAGAAACATTTATCGGTTGCCCCCTATGTACACCCTGACTGAGGATCAAACCAGCAACCTAGGTATGTGCCCTGACTTTGAATTGAACCCACGACTTTTTGGTGTAGAGGACAATGCTCCAATCAAGAGAGCCACCTGGCCAGGGCTGCAATTCAGTGATATAATTTCTCATATAATTTTCAGGCTCCATCAAGGGACTTGGTCCCTCGCTGAGCATTCACAGCTTTGTCTTCTATCATTTTTCATAGGTCAGTTTATATCCCCTCAATATAACTGTCCTTAATCGGGTCACTCCCAAACAGTTTGTGCCCACCTAGCTACCTCCTCTGCCCAACTGCCCTCGCATTTGAAAGCTAAGCAGAGAAAAGCAAATTTTCCCATTGACCAGTCACAACACAGCCTTCAAGTTAAACAAAAATAAAACTGCAGAGATAGAAGTTCACGGAGAAAGGAAGAAACCTATCAAAATATGTTATTATGCAAAATGGTTGTCTCCTAGGTATCATAACACATTTATAAAACCAAAAGGCTTATTAAAATTTCCTGCATATCAAGGAAGCATTTTGCACTCAATTCAAAATCCAACCTGTAGAGAAATAAGAAAAGCTGCTGATGGTTTACAAAGGAAAACACAAATATATTCTAGCTTCATCCCCCATCTGTTTGTAACCATTGTCAAAATTGTCTGTTTACTGCTAGAAAATCCTGTTTCATATGTAGAGAGATCATAAATATAAGAAAAAATATAATTATTTTATTATTAAGTATGTATTACTATTTATTGAGTACAAACTTTGTGATACCAGTGTAAACACTGAGTGTACATACCATAAAGTACCTTGAGGATGGGATGCAGTGGTATGAATAAGTGGGTACTAATTTTGTATTTCCTGTAATTCTGTGTTCATTCAATTTAATTATCATTAGTCGACTGTTCACACCACATCAGCCCATGCCAGGCACTGTAGAAAATACAAAGACATTTATGGTAAAGGCTCTAGCATTTTAGGAACCTGTGATTTAATTGGGTAAAAAATTTGTGCATAAAAATATGAGGTAATTTGTACATAATTTATAAACAAGTAAGATAATACATTATAATTATTATAAAAATTAAAATGTGGATACAGAATTAATTAGCTTACTAAGAGATTATAGGAATTGGATTAACCATCAAAATGTAATAGCACCCTGGCTAGTGTGGCTCAGGGGATTGAATGCTGGCCTGCAAACCGAAAGGTCACTGGTTCAGTTCCCAGTCTGGGTTGCAGGCCAGGTCCCAGTTACAGACATACAATGTCCCCATTTGGGGATGTGCAAGAAGCAACCAATCAATGTTTCTCTCACATCTATGTTTCTCTCCCTCTCTTCCCCTCTCTCTAAAAATAAATAAATAAAATCTTAAAAAGAAAAGGTAAGGGCTTTTCAGTTATGGTAGACTATTCCTAAAATACGAAGGCATATTTTAAAAAGCCTCAGAAATACAGAGATTAAATAAAAGAAGTATGTGGAATTAGAAGATGGATCCCTTTGATGGACAGAGGAACATTCATCAGTGTCAAACTGAGCTGTTGAGATAAAAGAGGCAAAACTTGTATGTTTTCCTCCAGACAGTACCGGCATACGCATTATATATTTGATTAATTGCTTTTAATTGATAAAAAATCATCTTTTATTCAGTAAATCAGTATAAATTTGAAAGCAATTTTAATTATGGGAGGAGATTGGAGGTAAATTAACTTCAGTTTCAAGCAGGCCTTGGGTCATATAATATTGGAATTAGCTTTTGTCAGTCTATGGTTGTTGGAGCCAATTCAGCGCCAACAGGGATCCTTGATTTCGGGTGTGGTGAAGAAGCAAGCTTTATTCAGTGCAAAAGCGCTCAATCGTGATACAGCATGGCGGTGAGGCAGTCCTGGGGCCAGGCTGCCCTGAGGCCAGGCCCCACTCCGGCTAAACAGCTTGGCTCTGCTCCTTGCTGGTCTGCTTTTTTCTGACTGTTCAGCTCTCTTCTACTCTGGTTGACTCTGTTGTGTGCCAGTCTGCTCCAGCCGGCCTCCGATCTGCCCCTCTGGGCTCCAATGATACATCTTTGGTGTTTCACCCCAGCCAGAGAAGCACAGTCTTCAGTGGAAAAGGAAAGTAAGCTCTCAGAACCAGAGGGGAGCTAGTTTATATAGACAGAATTTCCTGCCTCTGGCCCCTGGTTGGTCCATCCTCTTGCAAATGAGAACTGCACATCCTCTCAATTTGTTTGGTCCAGATGCACTGCCCTGATTGGTCAGAAATGAGTTATTCTGATTGTTCTGTGAAGATGTGGATGGGGCTATAGCTATGCAGCTCCTACTGGATGGGGAAAAGCCTATTGGTTGAATTAGGATCCCTGAACTACTTTCTTTATAAGGGCTGGCTCTGATGGCAGAAACACAGTGCAGGCAGGCAGCTCAGGACAGAGGTAGGTGGTTGAATGCAAGCTTCTCCCTGAAGTTTGAAGTGCAGTTTGCATGAGAGACCACAGTGTAGAAATGGCTGCTAGGTTCTGTTTTTTCATTTGGTTGTTTGTTTTTTAATTTGAGCCCATTTAGCTAACCAGAGCCCTAAGAGGTAGGTATCTTCTGTCCCAGGGCCCACACATTGAAACTCAAAAAAGCTTCTGATGCAAAGTGAAATAGTTATGTTCAGTTTTAGAAGAGATGGTGTTTGAGGTAGGGTACATGAAACAGAGGTACCTGTGGAAGATGTTCATGGTCGGAGCCTGAAAAATGTTAACGCATCATGAGCATTTTCATCAAAAGCAGGAGGAATCCCTATGGAAAGGCAGTACCCTAGCTGATATGGATAGAGTGTGGTATAACACACTACGATGATTTACAGGGAGATCGTTCACACAGAAAAATATCAGTGACCATGTGAGACCGAACCTGCCAAGTAATTGTCAAACTTGGGCACATGTTAAACAGGTTGATTAGAAAACTTTTTTGGACAAAATTAGACTAGGTGTGGACTTTTTTAGGAAGAATAGAAGAGGCAAGAGAGAATATTCCCTGAATATTCTTAGTGTCTGCAGGTGGATTCCACAACAAGGATTGTAATAGTCTCGGTGAATTCCTCAATAGAGAGTGGAGAAGAGTGGGAATAAAAGGAACAGGACAAATGAAGAGACATTATAAAAATAATCTCAGCCCTGGCTGGTATAGCTCAGTGGATTGAGCACAGGCTGGGAACCAGAGTGTCCCGGTTCGATTCCCCATCAGGGCACATGCCTGGGTTGCAGACCGGGTCCCCAGTGAGGGCCGTGTGAGAGGCAACCATACATTGCTGTTTCTCTCTCTCTCTCTCTCTGTCTCCCTCCCTTCCCCTCTCTCTAAAATAAATAAATAAATATCTTTTTAAAAAAATAATCTCAGTAACTGACTGGAAGAAGAGAGTGAAAGTAAAGGAAAGCAGTTTTCCTAATCTGGTGGGTTTTTAAGATGATATGTCATTGACAGAAATAAAGCAGCCTGGTGCTGGCTGGAGGGGCTGGTATACCCCAAGACAACATGACAAATTGGGTTTGAGGTCTTGGAATGGTACCAAGCTGGAAATTTTTGCTACGCTATTAGAAATGCAAGTTTTAAAAAGCACAGTCATTTTAAAATGGAATTTAAAATTAAATCACTCTATAAAAGGATTTCGGGATGCAGAGAGGCTGTTATTTGTCTGAGTAACAACTAAAAGTATGAAGTGAATATAAATCCAGAGAAAGTGTGAGTTCTGTAAAAGCGCAGGTCCCTGGGGGAAGAGCTTTGTGTCACATTACGGTTTGGGTCACACATTTAGTTAGAAAGTGTGATTAACTTTTCCCTGGATGTCGAGGTTAAAACTAAGGAGAAAAAATCTGCAGACTCCTTTCAAGTGCAGTGTGTATTTGATCCTCATGTTAATCATGCGTTAGGCAGGATAGACAGTGTTGTCCCAGTTGGATTAGGAAAACTGGACGTTTGTTAGTCTCTGACACTTGCCTTTCCTGCCAGTCCTGGTTAGACGAAGATAATCTTAAAGATCAAGCAGTCAGAGGGGCAGAGAGTGTGGATAAGGGTGATCACTGAGTGCAGCTGAGAAGCAGGAAGACAGAAGGAGGCCTTCCTCTCTCCTGCTCACTCTCAGAGCCTGCTCTACACCATTCACTACACCATTCACGGCTTTGCATCTGTGCTCGTGGACTCTGAGAGCGTGCACTGTATTTTATTTGTATTCTCTTTTTCTCAGGATGTAACATAATACCTGGTGGGTTGTGAATTTTTATCAAATGCTCACTCTCTGCAAAGTATTGTTCTAGGGGAATTGAGGAATAAGAAGTATAGACAATAGAAAACATGGTTCCTGAGCTCAGGTAACTCATAAGCTAAAGCTGGTTGAGTCTGTCTTCATTTAATGAGTGCTTACATATGAATGGTTACATGTTACATAGGGAACAAGGAAACGGGAATTTGAAAAGTCACCATTTGAGAAGTTGAAGATATGAACATGGATGCCCTCACTGAGGACACAGAACAGAGGACGGAGGACCGAGGATTGAGCGATATACTTGAACGGAAGGAGTATGTAGTCAGAAAGGGAGACATGGACTGGCATCATGCAAGAACAGCCAGTCAAAGAACTGAAGGTGTTGGCAGAAAACTAGGCAAGTCGAATATAACAGTGTCAGATGGAAAGAGAATCCCCAAAACAAGGGGTTTGTGCATGTCAGTCTGCATGAGTTTGTGTACGTGGGTGTAACTTGTGTGCTTGTGGTTTTAGTGATACAAACATGTTTGCATTTGACACAAAGTAATGGGAGCCAAAGCCAGTTCAAAGGCACTAATGAGAGTAAACCTGAGAGTTCTGGAATGGCTACATGAATGAGCAGTAAGGTCAAGTATATTTTGGGGTTGGGGTGATCTTTCCTCCAGGTTATTTGTTGATATGGTTACATATAAAGGAAGGAGCCAGAGAAGTAAGACAGCAAATATGGTGGCATTGATGAGGATAAGTAAAAGGCCGACTCAGGAGGAGAAGGTGTGAGGTCCAATGAATGGGCAGTTTTGACCAGACCAAGAAGAATGGGGTGTCTCTATTTTTTTGACATTGGAGAGAAGGATAAGAGGTAGTAGGGTTACTGATTAAAGTGGAGGGCAGCTGTAAGAGTGACCTCATGATAGATTAGATGATCTGTCTGAATTTTTCTTGAGAATTAGAAGGTAAGGCCACCTGCCAAGAATGAGGTTGGTATAGACCTGAAAGAAAGGTCAGTTAGGAACGGCCGCCCTGTGGGAGATGATCAATAAATGATGAATAAAGATGATGGGAGTCTGAAGAGAGCAGAGATCAACCCAGGGAAAATCGAACATTCAGTATTTGAAGGAAGGAGGCAAGAAACCACCAGGGGAGAAAAAAATTCAAAATATTTATAATAGAAAAGAGCAGGAGCTGAATGCCGTGGTTGTCAGGAAGTGGAAAGGTTGCAGACACAGGGGAAATATTTTTCTGAAGAATTTACTCAGGGCATTTGCTTTGTAACATTGCACTTAAAACTCCCTATTTTCTGGTAAATGGTATTTTGTTGTTTTGTGTCAACCTTCTGCTGCAGACACGATTCGGTTGTTTAACTTTATAGCTAAAATACAATTATTTTCAAAAATTAGCACTTTACAAGAAGATTATTCTCAGGTAAAGACCCATTTGCCTTTTCCCAGGCCCTATTAGAAGGAGCTTGTAGTAAACATTGATGTATGTGTTCTCTAAGTTCAGACTTCTGATTAATGGGCATGTTGGCGTGTTTCCTTCCTTCACCTGCTGTCTAACTCAGCTCTGGGAAATCTCTTCAGGTCAAATTAAAGGTAGAGGACAGAGTACTAATGCCTCAGGAGATGGCTGTATATAACTTCCATTTCAATGCCACCACTGAAAAAAATGTCTTCGTATAATTTAAAGCATTTGGTTAAGGAGAGAGAGAGTTACTTTATAATTAAATAACACTACTTCCTTGCTATCTACCCCATGGGTATGAGAGTTAAAAACTCAAACAATTTAATAAGGTAATATTTCAAGTGTATTCAGTACTTTCCTTTACATACACAGTGCACTTGAAATCCAAAGGGAATAGTGTGTGCAGAGGCAAAGCCAGGCTTGGAAGAAAGCTATTGCCTAAATACAAACACAGAGTAGCATATAAAAGCACAGGCTCCTTGCTTCCAAAATTCGTTTGATAGACTGGCAATGGAGTATTTCCTGTAGTGCAGGTGCTCACTTTACTGCAGGCCATATTCAATACTGACAAAATTACTCAGGCTGTACACAGGCTCCCGTGCTACCCGGAGACCAGATGGGAGCTCAGGTGGATTTGTTTGTTGTATGGCCTCTAATGCTGGAGAAAGTTGCCTCAAGGAACAGAAGTGGTTTAATTCCAAAACCCATGGTATTCTAATAGTTGCAGATTTACTGCTTCTGCACGGGACACATTTTTACATTCATGGAGTGATTAAAATTGTTTGGGCATTGTGTTTCTTGCAGTGTGATAATGATCATTTAATCACATAACATGTGCCTTCCATTTGTGAAATATCATGTAGCATTCAGCTGAGTTCTCCTGTAGTTACCCGCTCCATTTCTCATGTCCGTGGAATGCTTTCCTTCCTCCAGAATGGCTCTTCCATATCTTCTCACACCTTCATACCCTCTTCCCCACTCTCCTGGAGTCCTACTTCTCTGAACAGGTAGAAATAATTGGCTGATTCCCTCCAATCTGGTCATAAATTTTTGTACACTCATTCCTCCTATTCTTTCTGTTCTTTATCAGAACCCCTTTCAGAGCATAATCTCTCTTGACGTGGACTCTGTCCTGAATTTAAGGTCCTGTTTCTCCACTTTCCCAGATGTGTGAGCATCATCGCTCCTGATTTTTACATCGCTATGTTGAATTCACCCCGCTCAACCTTATATGGACTCTCCATCTCCCTGAACTTAAAAAAAAAAAATGACTTTATCCATGGATGCTGCTTTTTCCTAAGCAGCACCTGTGAATTTAGTGCCTGACTTTTGGCATTTTTAAAAAAATTTCCACCTTATTGGTCTGACTAAATCTCAAAGATCCATTCTGTACCTGACCATTGATTTGAAAATAAAATACATTTAGCCTCCAAATCTATGGCTTTGGCCAATTTATCTACCAGTGCTTTTGATCCACACTCACTTTCATTTCTCCAGTGCTGTGCCCCTTCATTTTCCCATGTGCTCCTACATTTTCCTTCTCACCTGTCTCAGCTCTTTTTCTGCAATCCCTAAAGATGCTTGGGGCTTTTCTATTGTAATAAGCAAAACAGAAAAAAAATAGCATTTGAACCTTGCTGTTCTTGTTCAAAGTAACACCTCGTCTGTTATTTTCCTAAAAACTGCTGGAGGCTTACCACCACCATTTTTAGTACCTTACAGTCCGGCTTCCATGGTTACTACTGAAACCATTCTCAAATATCACTATTGACCCCTAAAATTACTGAATTTAACATGTTTACAGTATACTACTTGTTGCTTGCTTCTGCTCGAAGCTTTAATCAGAAACTCCTCATAACATCCTCTTGTTTTTTATAATGTGTGTCCCTTATGGGAACACTGTGGGGAAAGTCTAAACGCATGGCCCCTGGAGCCTTACCTTTCCATTCCGGCCTGTGATACTGTGTGACCTCAGGAGAGCTATTGAATTCTTCTAAGGATCACTTATTTATCTGTGGGAGATACCTTGTCCTTGACAATTTGCTGCTAAGATTAGAGGTAATGGATTTTAACTTTCACAAATTCTTGATACATATAAGAACTCAAAAAGTAGTCACTGGTATACAGGTTCCTAACATCACTAACTTCCCCATCTCCCTGGCCACCGTTGTTGTCGCCATTACTGCCAGCATCACCGCCGTAACGTGATCATCACTATCAATATCATCATCACCTTATTGGAGTATCAAGCTTTTCTCTTGTCATAGTTTCACTCTGTTATTTCTTCCTTGACCTCGTCTGCTTCCATTAACAGTAACAGCAAGAACAAATACAGTGTTGAAAAAAGAGTTTCATTGTGTCACTTTCTTTATTAAAAACACTTAGAGTTGTAATCCATTTTCTCCTAATGTGTCATTTACGTCATGTGTGTTTTGCCTTATTTCCGAATGTATTCTTCCATTTATCTTGTGTTTAAGCCACAGAACCTCATGCACTTTCAATTTTCTTTAGTTTTCATTGTCTAAAAACCAAAAATGTTGTTTACCTATGCTTATCTGTACATACAGTCTACCTGATTGCTTATTTCCATCTCAAAGCAATTTTTACATCCCCAGGTTGGAAATTAATGGCTAAGTATTCCTCCCATTATGTTTACTCAGAACTTTTTACAGCTTTATGGCATGTATGTTATTCTGCTTTGTAATGTAACAAGTTAATTATATGTCTGTTTGACCATGTTTATCCCAACCTTGAAAGCCTGAAAGTTGCTTAGGGTAATAACCATTATACATTGTTTTATTCATTTTTTAATTATAGCCAGATTTGTACCTCAAACATATGATTTCTGAGACTGACAATTTTATATATTACCTTCCTGCAAACACAAATAATTTCAAATAGGTTTAAATATAGCAAGTGCCCAGATATGAAATTCTCGGCTGTGGATTCTTGTAGGCTTACAAAGCCTGAAAGATTATCTCATTGGAAGAGGCTATGAATGATAAAGTATCATAAAAGAAGTATCCTTCTTGCCAGTTTCCTTACCTGCAGAGGAAATAATAGATACTGAATTGTAGAATATCTAGGTAACTTGAATGTGTTTTTTAATGGTTTGTGGTCTATTTGGTATAGTATAGGTACATAGCTATTCACAGCCAATATAAAGCATTTATTTTTCCATATATCTGAAGAAAAAATATAATCAATATATTCTAAAATAAGAAAACAGTATTAAAATAAAGAGAACCAACAGTATGGGAAAACATATTTGCCAATGATACCTCAGACAAGGGTTTGATATCCAAAATATATAAAGAACTCATACGACTCCACTCCAGGAAGACAAAAAACCCAATTAAAAAATGGGCAAAAGACATGAACAGATGCTTCTTGAAAGAGGATATACAGAGGGCCCAGAGACATATGAAAAGATGCTCAACATCATTAGCCATCAGAGAGATGCAATTTAAAACCACAATGAGATACCACCTCACACCAGTCAGAATGGCCATCATCAACAAAGCAACGGATAACTGTTGGAGGGGATGTGGAGAAAAGGGAACCCTACCGCACTGTTGGTGGGAATGCAGACTGGTGCAGCCACTGTGGAAAACAGTATGGAACTTCCTCAGAAAAATGAAAATGGAACTGCCTTTTGACCCAGCAATTCCACTACTGGGATTATACCCTAAGAACCCTGAAACACCAATTCAAAAGAACCTAGGCACTCCAATGTTCATAGCAGCACAATTCACAATAGCCAAGTGCTGGAAACAACCTAAGTGCCCATCTACAAATAAGCGGATCAAGAAACTATGGTACATTTACACGATGGAATTCTATGCAGCAGAGAAGAAGAAGGAGCTTATACCCTTTGCAACAGCATGGATGGAACTGGAGAGCATTATGCTGAGTGAAGTAAGCCTGGCGGTGAGGGACAAATACCATATGATCTCACATTTCACCGGAACATAATCAACAAAAGCAAAGAGCAAGCAAAATTTAACCAGAGACATTGAAATTAAGAACAATTGAACAATAGCCAGGGGGCAGGGGGGAGGGGACAATGGGGAGAAGGGTTTTCAGGAACCACTATAGAGGACACATGGACAGAACCAAGGGTGGGGAGGAGGCAGGGAAGGGAGGTGAGATTGGAGGGGGAAGGGAGGGGAGAGTATATAGACAACTGTAATTGAACAACAATAAAGTAAAAATAAATAAATATTAAAATATTCAAGTTACTATGCTATTCATTTAGGAGTAAAAAAAAAGTGTATATGAGTATGGACCCCCCAAAATGGAATTTATTTATAAAAAATGTGTATTTATTCTTATATGTTTAAACTTCAGTCACCTTCAAAGTACTCTCCATTTGATGCTATAGACCTATCAAGACTTTTCTTTCCACTGTTCAAAACAGTTTTTGAACTTGTTGATTTTGATGCCTTTTAGTGTTTCTGCCATGTTTTGTTTCACCTCTTCTACATTGGCAAAACATTTTCCTTTGAGGTTTTTTTTTTGTTTATTTCCCATGATGAAAACAAACAAAAAAAAAGTCACTTGGGGTGATATCCTGTGAATAGGGAGGGTGGGGCATGGGGGTCATGCCATATTTGGTCAAAAACTGCTGAACACTCAGCACAGTGAGGGCAGGTATGCTCATTAGTCACCCATCATGAAATGGGCAAACACATTGAAAGAGTATTCAAAAAAATTCACCGAAGCCGAACACATCCTCTCACAACAACACCAGCTTGTACAATGATACAGACGGGTTCCTAGAACACTCAGCTAGGACGGGAAGCCTGTACTACAAGGCCCGCCTGGCAGAAGATAATTCCATTTTTCTCGCATCCCCCCTTGTGATGGTTTTATCTTATAGTTCTTTTATCTAGTTATTTTATACACATATCCTTACTTCCTTACTTAACAAAGTGTGTGCTTCTCATTAACTGTGTATTTTTTCAAATTATTTTTTAAGCTGACTATATTAATTCCGATCCTGGCCCCTGGCATTTTGGAGGAAGGGATGTTTAATATAGGCACTATGTGTAAAGTGTTGCTTTCCTTATTCCAGAACTACTGTTACATTCTGACATTGCCTAATTTTATATAAACAATGCTCATGAACTCTAAATCAAATAAATTCTTTTGTATCTAAGTATTTTCAAAAAGTATTACCTTAATGTGTATATTCCTTAAAATCAAATAGTACTAAAATATAGAATATATACTGTGTCAATGAAAATGTTCTCAACATGTAAAAAACAACCTTTCTTTCCAGAAAAGCCAAAGAAACTAGGTCAATTGAGAGGTGAAAAATGAGGGCTATAGTTGTAGAAAATGGGTGTTAATAACACAGATTATTTCATTATGTTATCACCATATATTATAAAATTTTACCTAAGAAGATCTCATGATTTTTTTGTTCATTAAATAAAGTAATACCTTAATTGTTTGGAATTATTTCTTTTACTTTAGTTTGGGTGCTATAGTATACCTTTGGTTTTACTCTAATCAATGTAGCCTAAACTTTCTGTATTTAAAAAAATATATACATTTAACTATATAATTAGTTAGGTCTATCTATTCTATTAAATCTTAATAAATTATACCATATTAAAACCATAAGATATAAGCATAAACAAGCAATTCAGTGTATCTGAGCATTGTATAATATGTTATGCTCAGCCTTTCATAATAAAAGTCACTATTAGTTGCAAATGATGGTAGCTCCTTATATCTTCAAAGTTGAAGGGAAGACTTTGGCATTTGAGTTATTTCTGAGAACAGCAGTTAACACACATACATACACACACCCCTCAAGGACATTTCTCCCCTGGTGGTGGTTGTCATGTGCTTCAGTAATGGAGATTAAATTCCTAGTATTTTGTTGGATTTGATCTTTTCCTAACAAAGAAATTAAAATTAATTAAAAGCTAATCAGTAATATATAGGAGGTGAATTTTTCACCTTAAGCCTTATTAAAGTGAGATAAGTAATTCATAAAGTGGGGAAGGATTGCTTTGGACAGAACTAAATGAAATGACACTGCCAAGTATTGTTTCCTAAAAAGCAATAGAGGTGATGAAAGCAAACCAAGACACAAATTCAAGTCCAACTCATCTTGCTTTTTGTCAGAAGGAAAACAACCAACATAATGTCCACACAACTCTATTTAATAGTGGCTGCTGGCAAAGAATCTGTGAAGTAGCAGCTGTCCACGCAGGTGGATCAAGTCCTTTTTAATATTCTAGCTAGAAAAAAAATCATGCTATTTGCCAGGAGTAATTTTCCCTCAGCAAAACGTAACTGGGTATAAATTCTAGTTAGATGTAGCGTCCAATTACTGAGCCTACCATAGGACACTATAATAGCAGCATGTCCAGTGCTCTGAATAAATTTGTCAGCTGCATTCAATGTGAAATTTAGATATATGGCATATAGTGGAAAGCAAGAGAAAATGTTTAAATACTGTAATTTTTCTTTTTTCCAAACTTGTAATTTCTAATGTATATTAGCATCCATTTTAATCTTGCCTTCTAGCTAAACAATTTGGGTTTTCTGTGCTGGAAAAATAAAGCTGATTTTGTTGACATCCTTTCCTGCTACCTCCTACAGTGGGTGTTCTTACTCCTTTTCTGGTGGTCCTAAGGGAGAGGACAGCTGCTTGCAGCAGAAAACACCATTACAGTTTCTGCAGTCCCAAGTCAGCGTGCACACTCTGCTGAGGCAGTGAACTCCCCACGTCCTGGTGTCCAGGTGAGAGGCAGTGGGGACAAGGAGAAATAAGAGGCCGTCAGTGTCCTGAAGACCTGGAAGCAAGCATGTTTGGGCTTACATATCCATACAAATGCCCTAAATTTCCTGCTTTGCTTCCTTCTTTTGACTCCACCCACGTTTTCAATTAGTAACTGATTGTGGCTTCTTTGGGCCTAAATCAAGTTCGTTTATCCACTGGTATCTGTAATTATATAAGCCAGTGTAGCACGGGCTATACTCTGGTGTCCTCGGCAGACTCCTTCAGAACTGGTGTGGTCCTTGCGTGGTTTCTTCAATGAGGACTCAGTGTTTTGTGCATTGCGATTTCAATTCTGTAGAAGCCATCCATTGATTTTGTTTTATCGTATAAACTATAGTTGGTGTTAAACTGGCCTATTTTCTCATTACCCCTTTTTTAGGTTCTACTTTTTTTGTGGGAGTCAAACTAATTTTTCTTCAGATTCATTTTTAAATATGATAATGTTTTATAATATATAAATATACTATTTTAAATATGATAATGATAATGTATTTTATTGTCAAATTTTCTCCTCATCATTGCCTGTCTTCCAAAACAATAATTACAAACGGAAACTGTTCTTATGAAATCAATTAGACAATGCTATGTAAGGTCTGTGTTTACCTGAGAGGTAGTGCATATGAAAATTACATGCCTAATTTTTTATAAGAGAATGAGATTTTTATTCTTATCATTTATATAATGATTTAAACCATGACAGTACATGCAAAGTCTACTTTTTTGTAAAATGTCCATTAGTAAATATATAAAAATATTTAAATATTGTAAAGATTTATCACAGCCCCAGATAGTCAAACTGAGGAATATACAGATATCACTGCTTTCCAAACCAGTTTATAGGGTTTGCAGTCGTTTCGAGGTTCAGCTCTTGCTCTCTTTCCCCCTCCTTGTCATTTCCTGTCATCCCCAGTCCCTTCGCTTCTGTTTTCTCTTTCACCTTCTCTCCTTTTTATTCTTTCTCCTCCCTTTGCTCTTCCTTCTCCTCTCTACTTATTGAGAGCTGATGAAAGTAATCCTGGAGTTTATATGCAAGAATAAACAGGTGAGAAATAATATATGTTTTATAAAAAAATAAAAGGGTAATAATGAGCAACTTGATCTACTAAGTGCTACACCTTACTGTGAATGCACAATAATTAGTATTGTATAGATAAAACATTCAAATAAGGTAAAATTAATCCACCCCCCGAAGCCCAAAATATGAATAAAAATGTAGTGAGTGATGGTCGTGGCCAAAAAATTGATGAATCAAAGAATTGTTCAATAAATAGCCCTGGCTGGTGTAGCTCAGTGGATTGAGCGTGGGCTGGGAACCAGACGGTCCCGGTTCGATTCCCCGTCAGGGCACATGCCTGGGTTGCGGGCCAGGTCCCCAGTGAGGGCCATGTGAGAGGCAACCATACATTGCTGTTTCTCTCCCTCTCTGTCTCCCTCCCTTCCACTCTCTCTAAAATAAATAAATAAATCTAAAAAAAAAAAAGAATTGTTCAATAAATAGGACTGATAAAGTAATTACCTGAAATGTAAAAGAAAGTAAAAAAGAAAGATTTCATTCTCACCTTTTGCCTAAACATTAAAGCAATGGAATGAATCATAAACATATTTATATAAATTTTATATGCCATATTATACTTAAAATTAAAGAATATTATTATATAGTAACGATCATTGGAAACCAAATAAAATTGCCAAAGATTTAGATTCATAACTAAAATATTAATTATAATAACGGTAACAATAGCACCTATAATTTACAGAAAACGTGTGTCAGGGAATCTTCTAAGTGGTTTATTTATAATATCACATTCAACCCTCTATGAATCACACATTATAATCTCTATAATTTTCAGGAGAGAGAGATGGGGTTTAGATTTCAAGGAACTCACTAAAACCTAATCACAATGTAAACCTTAGCCTGACTGCTTAAATTTATTTGACATATATGTGATAAAATTTATTTAATCAGGCAGGCTAAGGTTTACATTGTTACTATATATATGTGTGTGTGTATATATATATATATATATATATATATATATATATATATATATATATATAGTCATTTAGGTTGTTTTACTTTATTAATATTATGACACTGAGATGAGCTTTATGATACACACGTGTGCTTATTTAAGGAGAAATAGTCCTGGCTGGTATTGCTCAGTGGATTGAGCATGGGCCCGCAAACCAAGAGGCTGCAGATTCAATTCCCCAGGGCACATGCCTGGGTTGAGGGCCAGGTCCCCAGTGAGGGCTCATGAGAGGCAACCACACATTGATGTTCTTCTCCCTTTCTTTAAAAAAAGGGGGGGGGGAAGTATACTTTTAACTGTGGTGTTTTAACTGTTCAAAGAATAAGCTAATGTCATTTTAGTCATTTAATATCATATTGGTAGACATTTGTATTGCTTAGTGATTTTCCCAGTTAGAAATAAATTAGCTTGAACATTTTTATAAACTTATCTTTTTGCACATATCAAAGGATTTCTTCCTTCTGGTAAAATTACTGTATGATGGAGGAGTACGCATTTTAAATGTTAACTAGATGTTATTCGAAGTGGTAGCAGGTATTCATGTTTTGTCTCCAACTGTAATGCAGATACATCCAGAGATGGACCATTAAGGGTAATCTCACTTCAGGTTTGTTTGTTTTGGGAAGAGGAGTTATTTTAGTTGAAGAAGTTGTATATTTTTCTTTAAGAAAACAATATTTTAAGACATGAACAATTAGGTTCCTAAAAATTTTGTGTACAAGTATTCTCTCACAATTCTTACAGTCACTGTTTAATGTTGTTGCAAAAGCTTTCCGGCAAAAAAAAAAAAAAAAAAAAAAAAAAAAATTTATCTCTATTGAGTAAAGTCTAGAGTCAGTAAAATATCGAACATGTCAGGTTAGGGTTAAAATCGAGATTTAGTTAGAAAATAAATAAAGCATATGGTGACTGAGCTGTATCATCACAGGATGGCATGTAAATAATTACGATGAGGATGAAAAGACTAAAGAAGTGTATATAGTAGTTCTATTTTTAATTTTTTAAGGAGCCTCTATACTGTTTTCTGTAGTGACTGCACCAATTTACAATCTCACCAACAGTGCACCAAGGTTCTCTTTCTTCATATCCTCACTGACATGTGTCACTTGTTGACATTCTTGGCATAGCCACTCTGATAGGTGTGAGGTGATATTTTGTTATGGTTTTGATTTGCATATCTCTGATGCTTAGTGATGTTGACCATTTTTTCGTATACTTATTGGCCATCTGGATGTCTTCTTTGGAGAAATTTCTATTTAGGTCCTTTGCCCATTTTTATATCAGGTTTGTTTGTTTTTTGTTTTTTGTTTTATGTGGAGATGTATGAGTTTCTTATATACAGGGTAGGGGAAGAGTAGGTTTACCATTGTCAATATGGAAAAATACAATAATTAATAAATAAGAATATAAGAATAAACTCTGTGTTTCACATACTTACAACTGTAAACCTACTTTTGCCCCACCCTATATTTTGGACATTAACGCCTTATCGGATCCAGCAGTTCCATTTCTGAGTATTTACCCAAAGAAAACAAAAACACTAATTTGAAAAAATATATGAATCCCTATGTTCGCCACAGCGTTATTATTTACAATAGCCAAGATAGGGAAACAAACTATGTGTCCATCAATAGATAAATAGGTAAAGATGTTGTGATGTGATATGATATATATAAACCCCAAAACCCCAAAGTTTATTTATTAAAAGTGTGTATTTATTCTTACATGTTTAAACTTCAGCCAGCTTGAAAGTACTCTCCATTTGATGCTATATACCTATTGAGACTTTTTTTCACTGTTCAAAACAGTTTTTGAACTCGTCGATTTTGATGCCTTGTAGCATTTCTGCCGTGTTTGTTTCACCTCTTCCACATCAACAAAATGTTTCCCTTTGAGGCCTTTTTTCATCCAAGGAACCAAAAACATCACTTGGGGTGAGATCCTGTGAATAGGGAGGATGGGGCATAGGGGTCATGCCAGTTTTGGTCAAAAGTACTGAACACTCAAGGCATTGTGGCCAGGTACACTCATAAGTCATCCATCACGAAATGGGCAAACATGTTGAGTTTTCAAAAAAAATTCTCTGAAGCCGAACGTAGCCTCTTACAACAATGCTAGCTGGTACACTGATAGAGATGGGTTCCTAGAACACTCACATACACATTTACAATACCCAATGCATACAAATGCACATATATACAATACATATTGGGTTAGTGAAAAAGTTTGTTTTTGTTTTTTTTTTTCTGTAAGATGGCTCTGGGTAGTTTTCAGTTGTCTTTAACTTAATTTAAAACTATTTTGTTACATTGTATTGTGGCAGCTGTCATCTCAGTGTAAATTAAAATAACATCAACAATGGTGAATTTTTATGTAGCCATTTTAATATTGGAGATGGAAGAAAATACAAAATTTGGGGGCATATTATGCTTTATATTTCAAGAAAGGTAAAAACACAACTAAAACACACCAGAAGTTTTGTTCAGTGTGTAGAGAGTTGCTATGACTGATTGAACATGTCAAAAGTGGTTTGCGAGGTTTTGTGCT
This sequence comes from Micronycteris hirsuta, assembly GCA_004026765.1. Taxonomy (NCBI): domain Eukaryota; kingdom Metazoa; phylum Chordata; class Mammalia; order Chiroptera; family Phyllostomidae; genus Micronycteris; species Micronycteris hirsuta. Next base: position 140,101 of record PVJI01001721.1, read on the forward strand.
TGTGATTCTTTGCTGAACACTACTCCATGCTTGAGTAGACCAGTTGAAGTTGATAGCAGTCAAATCAACACATTAAATGAGAACAGTCAAAGTTATACTACATGGGAGATTTCCAGTATACTCAAAGTATCCAAGTCAATGAAGTTGTTGGTGGAAATGAAAAATGTATTTTATTTCATGTAAAAATACTAAATGGATTTTTTGGCCAACCCAATACATATACACACATACACATTGATATATAATGGAATATTAGCCATAGAAATATGAAATCTTGCTATTTGCAACAACATGGATGAACCTGGAAGACCTTATGCTAAATGAAGTAAGAGAAAGACAAATACTATATGATTTTACTTATATGCAAAATCTCAAAAAATGAACAAAATAAAACAGAAGCAGACTCATAGATACAGAAAGCAAATTGATGGTTGCCAAAGGAGGGGAAAGTGGAGAGGCTAGGTTAAAAAAAAAGTGAAAGAAAATAGGAGGTACAAACTTACAGTTATAAAATGAGTAAGGCTTGAGGATGTAAAGTACTGCACAGGGAATGTAGTCAATAATATCAGAAATACTTTGTATGGTGTCAGGTGGTTACCGGAATTATTGTGGTGATCCTATCATAAGGTATATAAATGTCAAGCACTGTATTGTATACCTGAAACTACTATGTATTATATGCCAACTATATTTTAATAATTAAAAATTATATATAATTTTTGTTAGGAATATAAAAGCAACTTGAGGATCAAAATTCACCCAGCAAATGACCAATAAAAGGCAGAAATAAACCAAAAGTAAAGATGAGGTTACCAAGAGCAGCCAAAATGGCAGCACTAGAAAAAGTAAATGTCATCTTGCACACTTTTTCAATGAAGATGTAAGAGACAAGATGATGGAGTTTGTTTAAAAATGTCCTTCAAAATAGTTACATTCTTTGCTTTAATAACATTATCCTTCTATCATAAAAATATTCTCCAGCCCTGGCTGGTGTGGCTCAGTGGGTTGAGTGCCAGACTGTGATCTGAAAGGTCACTGGTTCATATCCCAGTCAGAGCACATGCCTGGGTTGTGGGCCAGTTCCCCAGTAGGAAGCGCACGAGAGGCAACCACACATTGATGTTTCTCTCCCTCTCTTTCTCCTTCCTTTCCCCTTCTCTCTAAAAATAAAGAAAGAAAATCTTTTGAAAAAATATTATCCAAATAATTCCTGAATGGATTTTGATTAAAATGAATTCACTGATTAATTTAAGTCAGTTAACATCTTTAACTATTTCTACAAGTTGCATTGCCTCATTTATTCATGTCTACTTTTAAATTCTTCAATAAAAAATGTGTAATTTCATTTGCAAAATGTTTCACATTTTGGTAAACTCTATTCTGTTATATTTTATAAAACTTTATATCAATATTTTTCTAATAAATTTTCTATTTGATTACTGCTGGTTTAATGGAAGATGATTAACTTCAAGAACTTGATCTTGTCTCCAGCAACCTTTTGAACTCGCATTAATTCTAAAAGTTTGTCTATAGGTTCTCTGGCTTCACCCAAAGATCCTAAATATCTATTTTCTGCAAAGGGTTTTCACTTGACTCTAAGAATCTTACACCTTTTCTTTACTTTTATTATCTTTTTGCTCTTGCTGTGCCTTTAATAATGTTGAATGGCAGAAGCAATAGCAGGTATTCATACATCAATTCATGAAGTGTGTGTGAAGCCATACCAATTAAAAATACTTTGTTTTGAAAAGAGGGAAAGCTAGTTTTAATATATTAAGAAATTTATTTCTATACCTAGTTTTTCATAGTGCTTTTAATCATCAATAGGCACTGAAATTTATCAAATATGTTTACTACATCTGTTAAATTGATCGTATTTTCTGTTAATTATACTCCATTGTTCACAGTGTGTTATCATTGCTGATCCCTGGAAGGTTCAGGTCTTATTTAGTTCATCTTTATTTGTTTGACAAGCTTATGATTTATGTGATACCTTCTATAATTCTAAAATCAAGGTTATACTAGTTTCATAAAATTGGATACTTTCTGATTTTTTTTCTGCATTATGGAACAATGTATATAAGGATTATCTGCTTGTTGAAATTATGGGGAAAAAGCCCTGCAGTTGCTTCTGGACTAGGAATCAACTTTCATTCTTTAGTCAATTTTTGTAATTTGTATATTACTGTATATTGACACACTTCTACTGTTTCACATAGGTTTTCAAATTTAGTGACATTTTAATGCTAATATATTTTAAATTAAGTTTACTTATAGTTATATACATTTTTATATTATATGAGCTTTTATTTTTGTTTATTCTTGCCAGATTTTTTTGTTTAAAAAAACCTCAACAAATTATTTTTATTGATCATATCAATTGTGATTTTGTTCATTTCTATTTCATTTATTTACTTTTTTCTTTCCCCTACATTTCTTGGATTTATTCTTTCTTTTTTAACTTATTTCATTAAATGCTTATGCTATTTATTTTCAAGTTTTCATGTTTTCTATTAGTTGAATTTTTGGTTAAACATGTTCCTGGAGGTACTGCACTACCTGATTTCTGTGTATTATAAGCTTTTAAAGGAGTGTACACATATTGACCATTGTTTCACAGAAGCTGTGCCAACTTATACCCTCAACTGCTGTATGTATAAAAGTGCATGGTGTTTGATACCACCTTACTTCTAGACTTAGTATTATAGATCTTACAGGCAATTTGAAATTTAATAAACAAAAATTCTATATTATTATTGCTTTAATGCAATTGCCAAGACCTCTTAGATATCAGGTTATTTTGAATATAATTTTATATTTATTTGATTTCTGTTTTCTTGATTGTGTCAATAAAATATTTCCTTTATAGACTATTAATAAGCACATGAAATTATCCAATCAGTAGTCATTTTTAAAAGAGTACTTCTTGTTTCACCCCTTTAGATATTTTATAATCACCAGTTCCACTTGAACAATCTCCAAAAATGATATTTCCATAAAAATTTATATTTATAGAAAAATATGTTATAGTTTATTCACAATGCAAATTTATAGTATTTGTTAATGACAGATAAACAAGTCAGCTACTGATATAGAAATCAACTCAATGAAATATGATTAAGAAACAATAACTCATTTGTAATGTACTGGTTCATAATTCATGGTTCCCAGGATGTATTATGTGAGCACACACTTCTTTTTTTTTTTTTTTTAATTGTTGTTCAACTACAGTTTTCTGCCTCGCCCTCCGCCCCGAGCCAACCCCCTCAGCCCTCCCCACCTCCCTCCCATTTCCACACCCCCTGTTATTGTCCATGTGTCCTTTATACTTGTTCCTGCAAACCCTTCACCCTTTTCCCCTGAAATTCTCTCCCCTATACCCTCTGGTCACTGTCAGCCTGTTTGCAATTTCAGTGTCTTTGGTTACATTTTACTTGTTTGTTTGTTTTGTTGCTTACATTCCTGTTAAAGGTGAGATCCCATGGTATTTGTCTTTCATTTCCTGGCTTATTTCTCTTAGCATAATGCTCTCCAGTTCCATCTATACTATCTCAAAGGTTACGAGCTCCTTCTTTCTTTCTGCTGCATAGAATTCCATTGTGTAAATGTACCATAGTTTTTTTGTTGTTGTTGTTGATTTTGTTTTATTTTATTTATTTATTTTTTACTTTATTTTTGTTCAATTACAGTTGTCTGCATACTCTCCCCTCCCCCTCCAATGCCACCTCCCTTTCCTGCCCCCCCTCCCCACCCTTGATTCTGTCCATGTGTCCTTTATAGTGGTTCCTGTAAACCCTTCTCCCCGTTGTCCCCTCTCCCCTCCCCACTGGCTATTGTTAGACTGTTCTTAATTTCAATGTCTCTGGTTAAGTTTTGCTTGCTTTTTGCTTTTGTTGATTATGTTCTGGTTAAAGGTGAGATCATATGGTATTTGTCCCTCACCGCCTGACTTACTTCACTTAGCATAATGCTCTCCAGTTCCATCCATGCTGTTGCGAAGGGTATAAGCTCCTTCCTCTCTGCTGTGTAGAATTCCATTGTGTAAATGTACCATAGTTTCTTGATCCACTCATTTGTAGATGGGCACTTAGGTTGCTTCCAGCACTTGGCTATTGTGAATTGTGCTGCTATGAACATTGGAGTGCATAGGTTCTTTTGAATTGGTGTTTCAGGGTTCTTAAGGTATAATCCCAGTAGTGGTTTTTTGATTCATTTGTTTACTAATGGGCACCTTGGTTGCTTCTAGCACTTGGCTATTGTGAATTGTGCCGCTATGAACATTGGAGTGCATAGGTTCTTTTGGATTGGTGTTTCAGGATTCTTAGGATATAATCCTAGCAATGAAATTGCTGGGTCAAAAGGCAGATTCATATTTTGTTTTCTGAGGAAATTCCATACTGTTTTCCATAGTGGTTTCACCAGTCTGCAATCCCACCAACAGTGCACTAGGGTTCCCTTTTCTCCACACCCTCTTCAACACTTGTTGTCTGTTGCTTTGTTTATGATGGCTATTCTGACCAGTATGAGGTGGTATCTCATTGTGGTTTTAATTTGCATCTCTCTGATATTTAGCAATACTGGGGATCTTTTCAACACTTCTTTCTCATACACGTTAGACTATACATGGTGATGTTTCTAATGCCAGGTAAAGTAAATTCTCTATGTATTGTCTGTATTCTCTATAACTTTAGACTTCTTTAAAATAAAAGATTTTTTAAAGATTGTTTATTGTTGGTTCCTTAATTTTATGTTTTTAGAAGCATAAATTATATTTTGTTTCTACATATTGTGACATAGAAATACTCAGGGGGCAAAGTTGTATATAACTTCTCTGGTTAAAATAATAGTTTAACAAAACTGTTAAAAAGTAAGGTCCTTTATACTAACAATTTTTAACAAATACTTATATAATCAACATATATAATAAAAATCATGGCTGTGATATTTTATATGTCAATATATTCTACATGTTGACAACAAAAGAAGGAAATAAAATTGGAAAATATTAGTAAGCACAGCATAACACTGAGCAAAAGAATCCATATTAAAATGTCTTGCTTGTTATATTTCAGAATGTCTTTTTAATTATCAAAATAGTTAATTTTATGAGTATTTCTTTACACACAGTACATGTTTTGCACATATTGTATGTGCAGAATAGCAAGGTGTTTTTTGTAAATTTATTGTTGTTCAGTTACAGTTGTCCTGCCTTTTTTCCCATTGCTCTCCCATACCCCATCCCTCCCCACACCCACTGTCAGTCCTGCCCATTGTCCGTGCCCATGAGTCCTCTATTTGTGTTCCTTTGCTTGTCCTTCTTTCCCCTGTTATTCCTTTCCCCTCTCCCTCTGGTTCACAATAAAATTTCTTTTTTTAGAGATACAGGTGAATTTATTCTACAATATTTCAAATTATATTTTAGTTACTTTGTGAAAAAACTCTAGGTTAAAGAAGATGAAGAAAGAATACAATTTTTTGTTTAACTAAAAAGGAATATACAGGCCCTGGCTGGTGTGGCTCAGTGGACTGAGCGCTGACCTGCAAACCAAAAGGTTGCTGGTTGAATTTCCAGTCAGGGCACATGCCTGGGTTGCAGGCCAGGTCCCCAGTAGGGGGCACGTGAGAGGCAACCACACATTGATGTTGCTCTCCCTCTCTTTCTCCTTCCCTTCCCCTCTCTAAAAATAAGTAAATAAAATATTTTAAAAAATAAATAAATAGGAATATACAAAGCGCATGTGCCAATCTTTGTCCCCATTCTAATTACAAGCCTTTGGTAAAAAAAAGGTGTCCATTTAACATGATATAAATAAATTTATGGGAGGTATTTTAGCATATATTAATATAGAATAAAGGTTCATAATACATTTGAATTATATTGATATGAATTTTTGATCCAGGATAATCACAACATTGCTTTTCTTGAAAATCTTAAACATTCATAGTGAAGTTTCTCCAAATTTTATGGAAAGAAACGGGACACTGTTTCCCTTGCTGTATTTAGGAAATGTATTTCTGGATAAAAAAAGTTAAAAATTATTTTTCTTAAAAAAATCTTAAAAGATGTATAACTATCCAGTAATAACTTATTTCTCACTCTTCCTCCTCTCATTCAAGATGGGGAAGCTGAGAATTCATAACTGAGAGAATGTCCTAAATTTCTAAAGACTTCCCTTTGGAATTAAGTGACCCTCAACCATTAAAAACTTGGCATATCTTTATCCTTTGAATATTTTGAATTACTCTGGTTGTCTTTATTTTTAACTGAAAGCCACTGTCTTCATCATCCTAAGAGAATTAGAAAAAGAAATCTTCATAATTTGTTGTTGCTGTTGTTGTATACACAAACCTCTGTCACTGGATTCTGAGACTCCATTCTCCTTTTTTACCCTAGGGCAGTTACTGCTCATTGGCTAGTGAAACTGGCACTCTGAAGGACAACAAGGGAAGAACACTGATAAGTGGCTGTCAAAACCACTGATGTCGTGATTTTAGTAATGCACGTCTGTTCCATAGACCCTCTTCTCGTGATACTTGGTGCATTACCTTTTTTCTCTCAGTAGCACCTGCAATCTAATGTGTGGGGGGGAAAGAACTAAAACTTTTGATAGAATGGTTGAGAGACTATATATTTTTAACTGGATCTATAACTTCTAAGACCACACCCACCAGCCATCCACACAGAATCATTTTCTCTCCATAAGAGAACTTGTTACTCAAATGGGCTGGTGGAGGACTTCTGTTCCATTCTGCCCATCATTCACCTGTACCCTCATTGTGTTTCTAACGGAATGAGTAAAGGTTTATGTTTAGAGTTTTGAGAATATAACAAAGCATTATACTTTATATCCTTTTTTTTTATTTTGACTAAAAGAGTACTCACCAAATATCACCAACCCGTTAATTATAAAGAAGCTGAGGTTGGAACCCGTGTGTTGTGATCTCTGAGAATGGGCCTGGGGTAGGGGCTGCCTGGGGCGACCTCAGTCTTTCCTTTAGTCAGATACAGCTGGCTTCCTATCCGTGATTCATTGCTTTGTGCCACAGGGGGATTTATTGAGCAAATGTTTATGTAAGAATTCTGTATTAGGCACTAAAAAGTTAGCTATTCCTTCTGAGGTCCCTCGTAGCAGTGCTATAAATTTAGAGAGGTGATATGTGCAAGGTTACTGGAGTATCGTGGGCAGCCAGTGAATGCAGTTTCTTTCTCTTAGACCACGAATGCTAACAAAAGGTATTTTTGCATTGATCAGGCAAAGAGTGTAGCCATCAGTGGACCATATTAAATTATCTTAAATTTAATTTTATTCCTATGCAAATGTTATGTTATGGAAATATTCCAATGTCCACATGTCAGATTTTGGTGACTTCAAAACCAAAATATTTGAATATAGAAAGTTATTTTTATCCCCTCAAGGGGTTGAACAGTGAGCAGTAATAAAAATCAAATACCCAGTTCATGCACATAACTCCCATTGACTCACCATTTAGTGAACATCTATAATGTGCTAGAGACCATGCTGGGTGCTAAGGGGACTATAAACTAGATGCGTACCCGTGCTCACGTGTAGATTACATTCTTATTGAAGTGATTTAAATGTATGGAAGCTGATTGCATTTTAAAGCCTAATGTGACAATGCCCATATTTATTCATTCACTCAGTAAATGTTATTCGAATGCTCACTGTGAGTCTAGGTTCTGAGAATACAGCAGTGAATGGAACAAAGTCCCTGTGCTCAGGGAACGTGCATTCTAACGAGACAGATAGTAAACAAGTAAACAAGCAAGTTATTAATACTGTGTAGCGTCAAGTGCCATAAGGAAAATAGAGCAGCACGAGGAAATAGACGGTGGCATGCCCTGGGTGTGCTGTGCTGGAAAGGCTGGGTAGGAAACGAGTTTTCTGACTGCCTTGGCATCCACCTGACAAGGGGAGGGAGAGGTTGCAGCATCGAAAAGATAAGTAGAACTTGAGGGAGAAGAGGTTGTTTTCTAGGCACAGTTGATCAAACTACATGGGGTTTTGAGTGCTTGATAAAGGACTATGGCCTTCTGAGGGAGTGGGAAGCCATTAACTGCTCTGTTTATTGCTTGTTTCTATTTATAAGCAGAGGACTACTGTGAAGAGAGTTGTACTTAGGAATGGAATATTGTTCCACTGGCACTTTGTGGGAGGAATTGGAGTAGTGAAGAACCTGACTCAGGTAAATCAGGTAGGAAGTTTTAGTGACTCCCTAGGCAAGTGAGTAATTAGATTGTAATGAGAAGACTGATGCGAAGCACTGCAGAATCAAAATTGAAAAGGTTCACAACCTGATGTGTGTACAAGGGCCAGTAGGTTGAAGGGATAAAGGATGGGAGGACTGCAGATGCTTCTGAAGTTTTGAACATGAGTAAATGAAGTGATGCTGAATCCATCAAGGGAGAGTATGGAAAATGGATAGAGAGGAGTATATTCTGGAGTTGGGGCAGAAAATTACAGATCTGGACATTGAGGCAATGATAGGGATCTTTGTTTTAGATTTGCAGCAATTTCATGCAACTTTGCACTGTATTTTGAAAGAAAGTATGACATTCAAGATGTAGTTTTAGAAATGAAGATGTTCAGTCTAATGCAATATGCAGATACTGTGTCATAGAAGTGTACACTTGAAACCTATGTAATCTTATTAACCAATGTCACTCCAATAAATTTAATGAGAATAAATTAAAAATAAAACATATAAAATGTAAAGGAATTAAAAAACAATAAAATATGCCAATCTTTTTCAATATTAAAAATTGAAGTATATCCTGGCTGGTGTAGCTCAGTGGATTGAGTGCAGGCTGGGAACCAAGTGGTCCCGGTTCGATTCCCAGTCTGGGCACATGCCTGGGTTGCAGGCCAGGTCCCCAGTGAGGGCCATGTGAGAGGCAACCACACATTGCTGTTTCTCTCCCTCTCTTTCTCCTTCCCCTCTCTCTAAATAAATAAATAAATAAATAAATAAATAAATAAAATATTAAAAAAAATTGAAGTATAAAGTAAAACAAAAGGCATATCCAGAACATGCCATTAAAAAAACAAACAAACAAAAAAAAAGCCTGCTGGTAAAAAAATTACCATGCCAGTGATCAGCTCGAGAGAGCTGTTATCCTGTCAGTTATTCTAGTGGGAAAAGTCATTTGAAACAGAGTAAATCTAAGGCAGCTCAATAGTGTAGGCAAAAATAGCCCTAGCCCTAACTGGTGTGGTCCAGTTACTTGGAGTACAGTCCCATGGGCTAAAACCAGAAGTGTGACTGGGATGAGCTGGGTTCGTTCAGGAGGCAACAAGGCGCGAAGATCTGGATGTTCCATAGAGAAGGGAAGGAAGGTCGAGGGAACGGCCTTTATAAAGAGGGGCACGATGTTTCTGGAGCATTGCTGGGGGGGTTCCACATGGAAACCCAAACAGGAAAGATGGGGAAGGTGATGCAAGGCCTTGGCATCTAAATTGCCCATGAAATTGTAAAGCTGTATGTACGTAACAGATGATCTCCAAAGAAGATAGAGTGATAGCTACTTCAAGTTTTTATCATTTTTTTAAGTTTATAAAGTTTATTGTATATTTTTTAATTTTGGAAAATAAACTTGTATAGACTAAAGTATTCCTGAATAAGTGAGGCATCCCTGTGATATCATTGTCTGTTAAGTCACTGGTTCTAGGAAATTCACAGAGGCAGCGTAGATTAGAATTGAATTTAAAAATTCTAATAATCAGTTTCCATGCAGTTCAGTGCCTTTTAGGCAGAACAGTGCTGGGTCTTCCACTTTGCCTCCTTTTTCTCTGCGCAGGGGTAGGGGGAGCTGTGAAGACTCTGAAGTTTTGATTGAACTTTCTTAATATTGGTCTCCTCAGGATCCTTTCCAAGGATATATGAATATTCCTTCTAATAACTGCAAAAGGAAACCAGATTAATTTCCCCCTAATTTTACTTTTGTAGTTACACACATTTATAGATACTTTTAATTACAGGAGAAATGCAATGATGTTCAGCCCTTTTATGCTTATTGCTGTTTTATTTTTCTGTGGTACTTCTGTTCAGGAAAAGGTAATTCCTTGGTGATACATTTCTTTCTAAGAAATATTTCTCAAGACATGAAATATATGGCAGACCTAGGAATCTGTCCCAACTGGCCCCCAAAATATGTTATTTTAAAACATTAATTTTTCACCCAAATGGAAGTTAAAACAGTAACAATTCATCAACAAGTCAATTTATCATAGAAGTAAACACATTGCTAGCAAAAACCTTCTGTTCAGGATTGAACAAATATACAAGACCTACTTAGGAAGTATCCACCATGTAATATGAAACACAAGAGACATTTATTGAATAGGATACAAGATATAAAAAACATTGTACATTGAACATTGTATAAAAAACATTGTACCTCAGTCCCCTTCGAAGTTATGACTTTCTTGAGGAAATCTGGTTCATTGATAGCTGTTTGAATCAAGTCATTAGCAACTGCAGCACAATTTCCTTCTGCTCTGGTAGCAGAAGCCATGGAATGAATTTTGCCACAACACATTTCATGCCATGATCCTGCATCAAAATCTTGGACACCATAGTTTTAGAATCCTCAGATCAGCTTCTAGTTCTTGCACCATCAGTCAGCGATCTTTGTGGGTTGCACCCCATACATGTCCAACATTTTAGCTGTTCTGCTTGCTGCAGGCCTTCCAGAATGCGGATCGCTTTCAACAGATTCTCGACCATCTTTGAGGCATTTGTGCCACATTTTTATTTGTGCTGCACTCATTGCATCATCCCTGAAAGCCTTCTGAGTGATCTGAATAGTTTCTGCAGAGGCATGTTCAAGCTTAATGCACAATTTGATGTGGGTTCATTGCTCTACTCACTCAGTCATTTTGAATGTGATGGGCACACAGTACACATGCTCACTCACCCGCAAGTACTGCCCCCACTGGCTAGTACAGTAAAGGCGTCATTGTTCACGCATGTGCATTCCAGTCCTCTCTCCTTGGCTGCCAGATTACATCGATATTGTGCAAACAGTTCTTGTTATATTAACAGTGGCTGGACTTTTTCTGAACAAAACTTGGTATTCCAGCCACTAAGCAGAATTCTGCTTTTATAAGCATATCCTCATCCTGTGAGGTTTTGGGAGGAGGAGTGTTTGTTTGCTTACTTGTTTGTTTATTTTGGTAAATGGTGTGTCAGTTGTTTAAGAGAGCAGTTGGGCAGGAGATATGGAGGTCTAGGGGGTGGGGAAGGCTCATGACTACAGATTCACCTAAAAAAGTGGGAGTAAGACCTTTCTTTTCTAATGAAGTGTAAATGAGACAAAGTTCAAAAATCCCTTATTTCCATTTCTTTCACAAGCTAATTGCTCAGGAAAGGGTGTTAGTTTTCTATTGCCTATCTACTTCAACTCCAGTCAGCACGTCCTGGTGGCTTCTGACATGGGGTAAAGCGGCAGGAGTAAAAATGAATGAGGACCCAGGAAGGGGAGGTTAGTGCTTTCTTGCCTTTCTTTGGCCTGAGAGAACACTATCTCCCTGCCCAGGGAGTGTTGCCTCTGTGTATCTGGTTCTGTTTGTGGGCCCCCGGCCTCTGCAGTTTACTGGAGCTGGCTATGGGGTGTGAAGGTCAGACAGTGCTGCTTTCAAAGCAGTGCTGGGAAGATTCAGCTCCTTGGTGCAAATGCTTTCCAGACAGCAGCTGGCCAGAAAAAAATGTGATGCTACAGTCCCTAACAGTGACCCCCGATCTCATACTTATCCTTGATGTCCAAGATTAAATGAGTAAGTATCTATAAAACACTCAAACAGTGGCTGGCCTGGAGTAGGAGCTGTGTAACTATTTCAAATAAAATAAGCAACCCAGCACTTCTCTGAGATTTCAATAATAACAGATCAAATAGTAACACTCCATTTTGTGCCTTACACCTTTTACACGCTGTAGTCACAAAGGTCTCTACTTCAGTCACCACCAATTATGACCTACCATGAGATGTTTCTCTCATCTGTTTCTTAATTCATTTTGAATTCAGGCAACCTGGCTGCCAAAATAATTTTTTTCTTATTATTTTTGTTCTTTCCTTTCAATGAAATACCTAGGATTTCATATAGAATACATTTTATTCATATAGTATTTATGAAATTATATTGTACTCCGGTTGTTTTTAGTGGTACTATAAATAAGAATTTGGAGGTCAGTGGAGAAGTGGGCTGCGTCACTGCACATACATAAATGTGGCCGAGGAATTTCCTTACACGCTTTAGTCACAGACAGTGCATATTCACATAGGACCCAGAGGTTGGAAGGAACATATACTCTTACTCTGATAACTGCTGCTTATCCTGCTTCCCCCACTTATTAGCCATTTTACTGCTTAATAACACCTCAATTTTAATTGGATGTGAAAAATACGATGTTAAAGGACCAAGTCTTGCCACTGTATTCTCAATCAGAAACCCTTATAAGAGCCTTAGTGCAAAAAAAAAGTGATGATATTTAAAAAATTGCTTGCAGAAATTAAGTCAGCAGTGTTTCTTTTAACACTCTGCCATAGACTACTGAGGGATTGCACGTAATGATCTTTAAAAGTGGTGTATCATTTCGCCTGCCTGGAGTGGCTGACAGATAGACTGCGGACGCGTAGACCTAGCACGGATGGAGTACTTGACCCTCTGGCTTCCTTTCAAGTCCCTTCATTCCATAATTCGAACGCATAATTTCACATGCACTTTTTCAGAAATGTGTGCACCCAGACTACTCACTGCTAAATGCAGACTCCCACTCTTAAACACTAGAGAGAGAAGCCTGTTAACTGACATTTGCAGTTTAAGGATGGCACCGTGTGGGAGAAAGAGCTGCCAATCAGTTCTGCCAACATCACTCTCAAGGGGAGTCTAAACGAAGCTAGATTGGTCCAATTAAAGCAAGCAATTATGAATAATGGAAAGTAAACAAATCTAAGAAAAATGATATTACCAATTATAGTAGACACTCACAATGGAAGGCTGCAGTCTGTTAAGTATCACCTTTGTTTATAAAGCTATTAATCCACTTTGATTTTATTGATGATTTTTATATGAAATAATCAACAAGGAACTGTTAACCTTCATTTCATAACAGTAAACTTCACATTGGTGGAAAAATAAAAAGGTTCTTTACAGAGATTTAATTAGGTCAAATATCCACATGGCCTTTGGATTAGAAAATATAACATATACTGTGACCCCCTTTTGCTACTTCATTATATAAAAGGGCGCAAAACAGACTAGCAGCCTACATTTTTTTGTTAAGGTCAAATATATAATATGTGAAATTTGTTTTTGGGTATCATACCATCCAACTGTCACAAAACGCAAATGGACATGCTCCATCTTTATGCTTTCCCCCATGTGCAGGAGAAATTAAACCGTGCACTGTGATGGCACATAAGTGTGTTTTATTATCTCTGAAAGCAGAGTGCCAGAGTGTTTCTACCATTGCCGGCAAACTTTGCATTAAATTAATTGACCTTAGTTCACTCGCACAATGATGCAATTAACAAATATCTGTGGACATCGACATTTTGGTTGCCTTTCCTAAATTGAAAAATGTGCCTGACCCAGAGTTTTGGGAGTAATGTAGAGATATTATTTTTTTCTGAATCATTTTTCTTTTCTGAATGTCTCTATGCTTGGGTCATGGGAGATAAATTTACATTAGAGAGCCAAAGGGTAAACTCGCATTATCTACCAGCGATAACCAGAATGACCAAAGATAAAAGGGACACAGGAGCAAGGGGAACTGTCTTTGCACACGTGGAAAATGGCGGCAAGTGGCTGCACGGGAAACACGAGCTTCTTTAATACTGGAAAACTGATCATGGACCAAGGGGAAGAGGGCATGACTAATTGATCTCTCTGGGAAGTAAGGAAACTACTAAAGATAAACATGATATGCTGACCTGTATCTATGGAAAGATTTTCATCCATCGTTCAAAGGTGTTTACAGGTGTTTACAATCACCGCTGATTTCCAACTAAGGCGTCGAAGGGCCAGAGTACCCACGCACAGAAATGTACACAGTTCACTTCAAAAATGCTAAAATCAAAGCCAAAGATAAATTTTGATTTAGCTGCTGCCATGGTGAAAAATGCCGTCTTGGTGAGCATGACAAAGTAAAACTATGTGCTCTACTAAGCAAGCACATCCTTAAAGCAACGAATCAAAGCCCGTGATGCCTGCCAATGGCACAGTAAGTTTCAGTATGTAAAAGGCTGCACATGTGAGTCTTCCCGTTCTCGTCTATGGAACTGGCCCTTTTGCCTGCTCCAGACATCGCCTCAGGCATCCTGCAGTAGCTGCCCTTTCATTAGCATTGCTTTCTGCTGGAAAGTAACATGGTCTTGGAACAGAGCCAGGCTGCTGGCGTGAGAGACGTGTGTGGGTTGTAGACTGGATTTCCCCCGGGGAGTGGGTGAGAGCTGTCCAGCCCAGTCCTCAGTGAGGGCTGGTGTGAGAGACAGATGGAAAACTTCATACACCGCGATGTTGAGCAAAACTCGATTTTTAAGAACCCCTCTGTCACCACAGAAAGACAGCTCCTTGCAGCGTGTTCATGCACCTGCACACATCCTAGCTTAGCTCCACCAGCAATGCGTTGTTGTGCCCGCTTTCCAAATAAAGAAGTTGAGGCACTTTTTAGCTTTGTTGCAGAGGTATATTTAGAACACTAGCCAAATGCAGATAGTGACACTAACCATAACTTGAACACAGTCTATATTTTGTACGTTTGTTTTCAACTCTTTCAGTGTCATGTAGCAGAAGCTTAGATTAGTCATCAAAATATTTTTAAATCAGGCTGTTCCAATTGTTTGTTTTCTTTAATTTTTGCAGAACATGTGTGATGAATTTGTACAAAACACCTACATTGCATTTCTTACCAAACCAACCTGAATATTTGTAGGTGTTTTTTTTTCATTGCAGAATATACCAGAATTACATACTTCTATATCCAAAATATGAATACCACCACCCATTTTTCCCATCCTGATGCGGGACTGCCATCTGGTGGAACAGAGAAGGCACTTCGGGTTTGAACTTACCAAAAGTGTGTGATCACGGTTTCTCCGGTTTCCAAAGGATTGGTATGACAAATGGGAACCCAGTTTCTAGAAGACAATGTTAATGATTCTAGCAGCTGACACTCAGTGGGAGCTGCTGTGATTATGATGGGTGATAAATTGGCAAGAAGAGGTCACTCATTCATTATTTTTAGTCAAGATTAAAACATTCACAGACAATGCATATATATATATATAAATTATGTATGTATACATACATTATGTGCATGTGCTAGACAAACTAAATAAAATGACAGTGGAAACAAAGTAGAATTTAAAGCTAGAGCAGATACAGCAGAGCTATCTTTTCCCCCACCTCCCCAAAATGCATTCCCCCCATGCCCATCCCCTAGAGCCCCTACAGGGTCGCATACTACCCATATAGTGCTGCCTGGGCAACGTGGGGTCCCTGAAGACCTGGAAGATTCAGCTCTTTGCACACTGCCACCCTGTTACCACTGGGGCAATATCACCATTGTGGAGGACTTATACTGACACACCAGGAAGGGAGGGGACCTGTACTAGGTGTGCCTGATGTTGAACTAAAATCAGTACTAATGTAGGAAGAGTCAGTGCCCAGTACTTTTTCTGAATAATATGTCTGCCTCTGGCTTCCTAGTTTTCAGGAAGAAAAGGGCTTCTTATGTGCCAAACACTGTACCAAATTCATCTAAGCTACCTGCAGACATTAAACTTAAGGTACTTAACTTTTTTATATGAGGCACAGAGAGGCTAAGAACTTTCTCAGTCAAACAGCACTCATGTATGCTACAGTGGTGCACTCTCGGCAGCTTTGTCCATGTGAGGGATCGAACGAGAGGGAGAATCTACTGACAGAAGCAACATTCTGGATGGAGAGAAAACACCAGGACACATAACTTTTTTGTCCGTTAGAGCCGTTTGCTAAGAATGTGTGTGTACCAAACAAAGGTATGCATGTATGCTTTTCACCTGGAGGAAGGTCACCATGGCTGTGGGAAGTATCACCTAATTCGCTGTTCCAGCAGTGGTTGAGGTGTCGTCCTGAGTAACTGTGGGGGCCCCTGTACCTGGAGTGAAATCTGCCCCTGATATATCTACACATTCATTCCCAAACATTACATAATTGATAATGGAACTGTGCAATTTGTCCAAGCGTAGTCCTCAAACAGGCTGTACATATAAACCAAGAGGTAAATACTATGGGGAAGTGATCTGAGCCTCATGTTTCACTGACAGGTACATGGTCTGTCATTTTGAAAAGTGAACTGTGGAGGGTTGGTGACTAGTGCCCTTGGACTTTCATGGTGTAGGACTAAGTCTCATGCACAGGAGTTTAAATTGCTTGAAACACATGATGAAATGAAGGATGGATCAGAAGAGAAGACAGAATATCCCCCAAGTGGTAAAAGACGTCAGGAGGAAAAAGCAGCAACACAGCGTGCAGTTGCTTGACTGTCCGTGTCTGTGGAGTGGCTCAGAAATTATCTTAGTTCTATCGCAGAGTAAGAGCTGTGTTTCTGATTGCGTGCAGTCAGACTGTTTTTTACATCGTTTAATTACAGTTGTCTGCATTTCCACCCCGTGAGTCTCCCCTGTACTTCCCACCCCCACCTCCCAAATTCAGTCCTCCCCCCCCGACCCCATGACTTTGTCCATGGGTCCTTTATACGTGTTCCTTGACAACCTTCCCCTTCTTGCCCCCATCACCCCCCTCCCGCCTACCCTCCGGTTACTGTCAGTTTGTTGCCTTTTAAGACTGCAAATTTTGCACTTCAATTTTTTTTTCTGATGTATTATTCTTCCACTTGGCCTACTAAGCAAATTTTTTAAAAAATTTTGTGTTGAAATAAAGTATTTTATAACTTCATAAGAAGTTGTGAAAGCACGGAGTTCATAGCTTCCCCCAATTATCACATTATACATAACGAGAATATATCATCAAAACAAAGGGGTTGATGTTAGAACACTGCTATTAATGACAGACCTTGTTTGGATTTACAGGTATGCAGTTTAAAACATTTTCAACCTGTCTTAATAGTTGTCTTGAATAATTATTTTATTGTGTTTCAAATAGTTGCTCTGCAATATGTCTTCATTTAGAACTCAAAATTTACTTGAAAATTGGGTTTCTTAAGCAAAGCTGGCTATCTGCATTTATGTTTCCTTTTGTTTTTATTTGCATTGCTCCCTAATAAGAGGGCAGTGTAACCTGCCATTGCATGAATTCGTGTGCAGTTTAATGATTCCTCGTCTACAAATCCAGACTCGGAGCAAAATCTAAGATGGCAGTCTTCCAGACGGTTACTTGACTTTAGTAAGATCATAATTTTCACTGTTTCTATCAGTGCCTTCTGACTTATGAGCTCTTAAAAATTCCGCTATGCCAAACTCAGTTATCTCTTGAACTTTGTTCTGCACTTTACTTAACCGTGCATGTTACAGGCATGGTGTCATTGGAAGACAGTGTCATAGAACATTGCTGCAATAGATCACTGAAGCTAAGGTGTTCCTTTGCAATTGAAAATATTAAGAGCACAATGTTGTATTTGTGGAACAATTTATAGTTTCAAAATACTTTCATGTACGGAAGTTTTCTTGATCCCACATAAAAACCCTGCGCAATAAGCCGAGCAAATATTTTTTTCTCCACTTAAGATTTGCGGGTTCTAAAGACTTAAGGTCTTTGGAAAAAAACTGGGTTCAGCCAGGAGGACCTATTTGTGTCAGATAAATCAGTAGATAACATTTAGTATGGAAAATTCAGTATGATGATTAGAATTAGATAGAAGAGCTAAAAGAACCACCAGGGGAAGGTGAAGCAGCCCAAAGGTTAATAACCACCGGAAGCTATCTCCATAACTAGGGCGGCAGACAGAGGGAGAGCTGGGTTACTGGACTCAGGAAGCAGAGGCACATCGTTAGACCAGCGCCACCCACTGGTCAAGCCTACCTGGAAGCCTAATGCAAAGAAGCTGTGGAAACCCAGTTTCATACCCATAGGTGTCCTAAGCAGAAGAGAGGACGTATGTGGACACTTGATCTCAATGCACCAAATGGTGTTGTGGCAGGAATACCATTTTTACTAGAAATACCACCCACCTGATGGCATGTTGCTGAGCATGAAGGATAGACATAAAATGGACGTTATCTCTGCTGTGAAGAAATGTTCAGTTTTATAAGGGGAAACCATCATGCGTACAGTCACTATTATTATTATTGCTGCTAACTAGTGTTGCTGCTATATATACTACCAGCTAACATTTATTGAGTACTACTTACATGCCAGAAATAATAATAAATTATTTAAATATATTTCCTCAATCCGCTGAATTTGGTTTATTATTCTTCCCATTTTACAGATAATCAAATGAGGCTTTAAGAGGTTAACTATGTTGCCAAGGGTCACAAATCTGGATAGCCAAGATTCTGATATAGACCATGTGACTTTAAACCCATGTTGCTAAGCCTACCCTCTTGTCTCCTTAAGTATAATAATGAGTGCAGTGTTCTGGGATAACTTCTGTGTCCAGGATACAGTGCAGGTCTTAAAGACGTGACCCATTTGTCCCAGGGGCTAGGGCAGACTTGAGAGGAGGCAGCGCCCTCAGATTGATCTTGGAGTAGGAGTGAGGCGTTCTTGAGGTGAACCGAAAGGCAAGGGCAGTCAGAGCAGAGAGTCCGTGTCCATTGCATAACATTTCCTCAGGGCCTGGTGAACTTGGCTGCCCGCAGGCTCCACAGAACTGCTGGAGCACAGTGTGGGGGGAGGAATTCTGATGAGAAAAGTGAGGGGGACAGGAGCCATGTCATACTCGGGAGACAGTTCAACACAACAATGGGAGCTTTGTTGTGATTGCTGTGGAGAGTCCATCCAGTTTTGCTTTGGAAATGCTGCGCTGCCTGAAGAGGAAGGCGGCCACCGTGACATGTTTGTATAATAATGGTCACTGTTGTGGTCACTAGGTGAATGTCAGACAGTGTCTTAAAAAAAATGGGCTTGAGTTTGATTGTGATGCTGGTAAGTTAGAAGTGCCACTATCTCCTTCTGACCATTTACCATTCCGACTCGGCTTCTCAGTCATTTAAGATTGGTGGTTCTTGATAAGCTGTCAGTGGTATTTAAGCAGTCTTCTGCTATAAATGCTTCACTGGGCCCTTTGTCAACTTGGTTCAAAACTGAAACAATGGTACCTACAACATGTAGCTATATCATTTTATACTTCATCATAAAACTTTCACATATATACTCCCATATAATCCTCCAGTAACCCTATGATTTCAGTAGCGTAGCTGCCTTTGCTACAGTTTGAAAAAAGGAAAGTAGGGGCAGAAGGTGACCCTGCAGCGGCAGACCTACCAAATAGCAGAGTCAGCACCAGCCGCTGCCTTCCCATTCAGGCCGGCATTGTCACAGTCTTCTCGATCTGAAGCAAGCTGTCTCTCATTATCCTATCATAATAATGCTATGTACTTATCTCTAGAAATTAAATTTCTAAGTAATTGCCCAAATATCTCTGTATGTTTTTTTTTCCTTTCACATCCGCATACACATTTATAACTTCCCAGTAACAGACTTTGTGATGGGCTCAATATTTTCCATGGGCAGTCGTCTACATCTCAGAAATGTCACCTGTCAGGTATATCAATTTCTTCAGTAAATAGAAAGCTATCTATACTTTTATGTGAT
Source organism: Micronycteris hirsuta (assembly GCA_004026765.1). Taxonomy (NCBI): domain Eukaryota; kingdom Metazoa; phylum Chordata; class Mammalia; order Chiroptera; family Phyllostomidae; genus Micronycteris; species Micronycteris hirsuta. The sequence goes on from PVJI01001721.1 coordinate 159,879, forward strand.
CTTTAAACTTAACTTCACCTGGTTTCCATTATGTTGAAAGGTGCTTTAGAAGTAGAAATGCATTTTTGGTCCGCTCCCTAACAGGTGAAAAATTATTTCCCTGCCTTCTTTACATTCTTGTGGGCACTCATTTGAGTTATACATCATCTGTGTTAAAATGGAGGTAGCTTTGTATTAGCAAAGCAGAAAGAACTCAATATTAAAAGTCTATTGTCCTTTTCTTGTTTTATATTTTTCACAGAGATTAATTGTGTTCATTTTATTTGAATGTCAAAATTCTGTAGATTGCTGCTACATTTTGTGATGAAACAGTTTGGGTCAGTGGAGAAACGTAGAAAAGAGGCTGAGTTTAATTATGCTTAATAACCCATGAGGAAGGAATGAAAGACCCTCTGATTTTCATACTGCTTCATCACCACCACTTACTTAGCAAAATAATTTAGTATTAATGAGCTTATAGTGGAATCGATTTATCTATGCCTAATAGAAGAAACAATCTTAACTCCTTAAATGACAACATATATTTCTACCTTCTAAGTTTCTTTAGTAATATCTTCTTCTAACTTGTCATTAGCCTTTATTCAGAGGAAAGTTAAAATTGCCAGTATCATGATCCTAAAGTGAATATTCATTTATGTCTTTCCATGTATTGCTCACATTTGTATATATTCAGAATGCACATACATTCATGACTGTGCAGGTAATGATTGGAAAATATTGCTTTTAAAAAGTTAAGAAATGTTGTGTTGTGTGTGCATGAAATATAAGTACAGGGTAAGGTAAAAGAAGGTTTACAGTTGTGGGCAGGAGACACAGAGTTTATTCTTGTATTATTTTTTATAAATCATCGTATTATATTTTATATGAATGACTGTAAATCCACTTTTGCCTCACCGTGTGTATGCAATATAAATATGATGAATGTTTACAGTGAAAATAGGAACAAAATTAGTTAATGATTTATAGTCCTTTTTTTACTCCTTTGGTTACTGCTTTTTCTATAGAAATTGACTATTTAGAAAAATTCAATTTCATATGGGAAAATTTGAATGCTGGGTAGTACATAGACACTGCAGATTCTCTGAGTTAGAACACTGGAGTTTCACTTCTAGCTATGCGATTAGCGAGCTGGCTGACTTTAAATGAGGAAACTATGCCTCGTTTTCCACATATGTAAGAGTATCGTCATGTCCTTACACTCTAAAATGGTTTTGTTAAAGATAAATTAAAATATATCCCTCAAGAGATTTTGATGAACAAGGTAAAGGTGTTATTCAAGTTATAAGTTGCAAATGATTTTTGTATGTTTAAATCAGGTCAATTAGAAGTCAGCGAAATGTGACAATGTACTGGTAGTTACTGTAGCTAAGCCAAGGATATTATGTTTGTGCACAAACCTAAGTGATGGTTTGGGAAGCCCAAAAAGACAAGTTTTAGGAATGAAGTCAGAGTTCAGAGTCTGAAATCTCAATGTAGGGTTGGACAAGTAGTCAGTCCCAGCAGTGTTAGTATATTCTATAGCTTATCCAGAGAAATAATCTTTGTTAAGAAAGAATTTGCTAGAAAGAGAAACATTGCTTTCCTCCTTTTATGACCTCTAGGCCCTAAAATCTCGACTAGAAGAGTTATATTGGGTGTTCCTGAATCTGGTATCTCTAGAGATTATTTACTCAAAAAAAAAAAAAAAAAAAAAAAGTAAAGGTTAAGTGTATTTGTAAGAATCACTTAATTTTGCACTCAGTAATGAAACCTGAGTACAGTTACTTGGTCGTGAATCTGTCTGTATGTCCTCACTGAAGAGCTGAACCAAACACCAACCTGGGAGGAGGAAAGTTGAGTTCCGGTTTATTCAAGGCCCATATGAGGCCTGCACTGCTCCTGTACCATGAGCTCGCATGCCAAGTCTTGTTTCGGGGCCCTGATGGATAAATTACCGTAGATGCTTGGTGTCCTGTTTAGTGGTCTTTAAATTTTGAGTAAGGCCTTGCTTTTCCTTCTCTGTGATCTACAAAGTGACAGCTGTCCTGCAGTTCTGAAGCTCTACATCCCTCTGATCTGGATTCTTCCACATTTGTACCTGTGCGGCTCTAGCAGCTTCATTTGCTCTGTACAATCAACATTTCCTCTCATTGTCGAGAGCCCTGGCGTTTTAAACCCCTTTCGGCAGACACAGTTTACTGTTTAGAATCTGAGCTGTAAATCTATCTTTTGCTGGGCAGAAGCAAGGATACTCTGATGATGCTTATTTCTCATCAACCATCAACAACACCCCCAAGCTCCCTCCCCGCACCTTCGCGGTAGTTCACTTGCATCAAGTGGTTCACTTGAAACACTTCTTGTTCTCGGCCCTACTGTCGTGCCTCTTGCCATGTAGGAGGACAGGTTGGATTGCCAAATGGTCTGTGCAAAGCTCCAAGAACACTAATGAGGGAGGAGTGAAGCAAAAGTGAAAATATCTCACCATGTAGTCCCTTACAGGGGTCCCCATATGTCCTCACCTTGGGCTATGCCTGCTGCCTTGTGCCTGGTGTACGTCTTTCTCTTACCCTCTTCGTCCTTCAAGGCCAGAGCTCCCAAAAATCCTCATTACTGATTTTTAGATGGTCATATAGAAGTACGGCATAGAATGCCTCTTTACATTAATAAATAGAATACTTAACACGCCACAGAAAAGTGTTTGCATTCAGCTACCTGAACAAATGCCTGGGTTTATCCCATGCTCAGCGTGGGATGCCTGCATGACCGCAAAGACTCAGCAAAGTGACCCGTGGCCAATACAGTTCTTTTCCTCCAGGAAGCTCGTTTCTGGCCGTTTTCGATGACTGCTGCTTTCCCTTTGTTTGTTTCTTTCTCCTCATTTCTTACCAAACATTTGAAATTATTTCTGGTTATTTTTGTGTTTTTTTTAAAATATTTAGCTTTACGATTCAACTGAGAATCATTAATAAACCTAAAACAAGACCTCTGGGGCACATAACTGTAACTAATTGGAAGGAGACGGCGCGGTTGCTGCACGGTAGGTCTTTGAGGCTGTGAGCGTGTCTGGGAGCTATGCCGTTGCAGGCATTCTGCCCTTGTGGGTTGATAACTGAATCTTGAACTTTAAATTTTTTTGCTGATTATTGTAATTCCAACAACCCACAGGTGTCATACATCTTGTCTATATATTTCATGTTTTATCATATGGACATGTCTCTGTTTTTTCTATTCTTCGTGTGTATCTACATTATATATACACTACTTATTGTATATCTGTGTATTATCCCTTTACTACATAGTCCAGTTGAATTACTCTCTGTGTGAATTTGTTCTTAGAGCCTTCATAATTTTCTTCAATGTTATAGTTTGTCTTTTAACGTTTTAATTGAATAAAATTATCACCATATTTACACGTTAGTTTATGTTAGTGCAATCTCATTCGCTATTGAAAAACACCCTCTCTATTTTAAGTCTGGAATCCATATAGTACGGTTAGTATGTTATTCACTGCCCTCCTGTCCATGACAGACTGTGCTTTTCCACTGCCGCTTTCTCCAGATGCATGTAAAGCTGTCCCATTAGAATTCTAAGTGTTAAAAATCACCTGTGCAGTTTGGGAATTGTATGTGAGAAGCAGTATTGGAGCTCAGGTATCCTGTTTCTTACTTTCTACAGTATAACTAAACCACCATTGGGGCTTCGAGATAGTAAAATTGTTTATGTACATTTGAAAATTTTGTGCATCCTTTAAATCTGGAAATGATTCAAAGCTGTACCCAGAGCAAACATGTGAGTCAAAATATAGTCCTAAAGGAGAGCCATATAATAGTGACCCATCTTAGTGTTTTGATAGTGTGTGTACACATGCACACATATGTACATTTCACTTTCATACTAACATAAATATAGATCAATAAAAATATTATGATTATTAAAGCTGTAGAATCAGTTTGAAATGCAAGCCAATTTATTTCACTCTTCTGCAAAATGAGCTGCAACTGGGGGAAAAAATTTATGCTGTGGTAATATCTGCAGCATATTGAGCTCATATTGTGTACCACTTTGTGTGCTCATCTGTTTAATATTCACAACAACCCTGCGAAGCAAGTGCTGTTATTATTCCCACTTTACATATAAGGTGAGGCCTAAAGAATGTAAGTAGTTTACCTAAGATGTGGCAATTAAAACATCTACAATCCAGCAGTCTATTTTAGTGGCTTTATTTCCTTTGGAGTTCCAAAGGAAATGAGCGCTACAGTGATGAACCCTGTGCCCAGGAGGAATGCAGCTTCGCAAGAGGCTGAATCAGGGACTGGAAACTCTTATCCAGCAGTTAATTCTCCTTCAGAGGTCTGTGTGCAGAAAGGATCACAGAGGTATTGGAGTCCCGCTGCCTCAATCCAGCTTGATTTTATCTTGCGTATGACTATTAGCTATGCTCAGATCATTTAAAAGTTTTAATACCAGGCACTGGTATTAAATCCTAAGATGGCAGAATATTATATTTTCTCTTTAATTCACAGGTATCAACCAAAATGTTCTTGATTGATTTCCAAGGGACGTTCCATGAAAAATTTCATAAACTTTATTGTTCTTAACCATAATTATTTTTGCCAACTTTGAGGCTATGTGAAATACTAACTAAAGCTGTAGGTACATAAGTGGAACCAAATGATGGGGCTTTCAAATAACATTTCCATGAAAGTGAAGCACTTAGAAATTCAGGCTGCTAAAATGCCTGGGTGTTCAGCGATACCAGCTATTAGCTGGCCTTTCATGCATACGCCATTAGACTCATCACTGTAACAGCCACACACTTCAAGCCTTGTAATCAGTCAATGGCATTTCAAAAGAAGGCAGATAAAAATAGGAAGTTAAAGTTATTTTTGATAAACTATAAGTAAATGAAATTGTCCCAGGCAAATTAGATACTTAAAAAAAATAAAGATTGACAAGACATTTAAGATGCTGGAAGTAGCTGTGAGAAACAGCAATTATATATTCTTAAAATAATCAGATGCAAGGATACAGTGATAAAAATGCAAATCTTAAAGGTGCTTTTAGCTAGCTAGAGGTCAAATCAATGATTTTTATCAAATCAAAACATTAGAATTTTCCCTCAGTCAATTTTTAATTTTTAAAGGTTGAATATTTATGGGGAATCTAAAAGCTGAAATTGTCAGAAGTCCTTGGAAAAAGGTTAAGCTAAATAATAAGTAAACAGAAAATGGTCATGAATGAGCTTGAAGGTATCCATGAACATCTTGAATAAAATGCAAAGCATTCTCTTGGAGAAAGTTTGCACCTTTCATCAGATTTCCAACACAGTCCAAAAACTTTTAGTAATTGTTCCCCTAGAACAATATTTTGCTTTCTTTTTATTTCTTTTTTTAACCTGTTCATGAACTAGACTGGCTTGCAGACATCACATTTAATGTGTGGTAATGGCTTTATATGAAGTCATAGAATCATAGACTCACAGAAGTTCAGCTCTTATCCTTGTGAATCTCTTCTTTTTTCTCTGCCAAAGAAATAATAAGCCTGTGCTTAAGAATACTGGTATGAAAGGAGAAAGGAGAAGCTTTGGAGCCAGGCAGATTTGAATTCAAAGCTTTCTCTGCTATTTGGTCAGCTTCCATAAGCTTTTTAAATCTCATTATTCCTTAGCTGTAATAATGCTGATTATGTATCCTAGGATCTTATTGGATTAAACAAGAACTACAATCTCAGTACCACTTGGATCTAGGTAGAGTTTCATATTAGTCCAAGGGATTTCATTCTATGTTTTAACACTGTATATTTATCAGACTGTTCTTTTATAGTGACTGGAATTTGCCTAGATGTAACTTCTCTACAATTTTTTGACTTGTTATTACTCGTATATTACAAGTCTAAACCCTCTTCAGCCTAACAACTCCTCCATTCTTTCTTAATATTCTATGTTTACAACTATTCTCACAGTCTTTGCCATTCTTTGAGGTATTCAGTATTTTATACCAAAGTGTCTATGGTCATTCTGTCACAACTCTCCAAATGATTGCTGAGATGCTGAGATTTTTTTTTCCAAAGGCTTCAGTTAGGCATGCTCTGAATGTGGATCTTCTGGAAATACATTTGCCTTGTCTTTGAAGTTCACTGCATAGGTCTCTGTTGTCTTGGTGAGGACCCTACTATTATGATGCAAATTCAGAAAACTGTGAAATGAAATGTTTGCTTCTATAGCTTGTGATTCCATCAGTCCAGGGGATACCTCTACGTATTCATAACAACATAGGCACAATTCTTCCTGGAAATAAACAGAATGGATTTGCCGGACTGTAGGGTTATGTTTCTTAGGTGCTTATTTATAGGTAACCTTTGTGGAAGAAAATTAGTGTAGGAGAAAAAAAATCGTAAGACTAATCAAAAATCATATGAAAAGAAATCACAGTCTAGGAAATCAAAAGACTATGTATTCTTGTATCTGCGCTATACATACCTCTTTGTAAAATCCAGAGGAAAGAGTCTCATGGGTGATGATAAAAGCTACTTGAGAAATATTTCCAGAGACATGAATGGTATTTGTTTACCTCTTCTTAGGATTTAGTTAAGGGGGAAACATTCTATGACTAGAATGTCTACTTCTCCTCATCTCAAAGCCTGTCTGGCAACTGAACTAAGACACTGCTCTAAAATGATAAGTCATGATGATAATTCCTTATATTTGTAATTTCTGTACTTACTTATTCCACGCACAAGTGTCATGCCCAGCACCAGTCAAACACTGTGATAGAAGCTTTTGGTACACAGAGAGCAAGATGACTCCCACCCTCCAGCCACTCACTGTCTGATGAGAGCAGACAGGCGTGTGAACAAATACATTATGGAACACAAACTATGTGCAAAAATGTCCACTCCTTCCTTGGGGCTGTAAGGGCAAAGTTTCTGGGAATAATTTTCATTTGAACCTTAGTAGTCGAGGGAGGCGGCCAGGCTAGGGCATTTTCAGCGGAAGGAGCAGAGAGGGAGAGGTCGGACGATGCCTGCACGTGCTGAAGCCTGGAAGCCGTCTGGCCCCACGGAGAACAGCCACGTGGTCCGCACTGCAGCATCCTAGGAGTCATTTCTCATGTTACAGAAGTGAGAGTCGACATTCTAAGTATTTAGGGGGTTGGCCTGGGAGCTCTTATAAAATAAGTTAAATTACTGACCTTGAACTGAAGGCTTCTAGCTCCCAGTCTCGTGATTTAGCTACCTTGCCACATACTTCTGCTTACTCTAGCTGCCTACAGATAAGACATTTTTCCATTCATCAAGTCCTGGTCCTCAGATATTGTTTGGATTTTTCTTCAGCCATGGAGGCTTCATCTCTGTTTGACAGTAGACATTAAACAAGGAAGCCAGAAACATGTAATAATATTTGCTTCATTAGTAAACTATTTAAAAGAATGTCAGCTTCACTGGTTCTAACCAGTCACTAGTGAATGTACCTATCCACCTTTTCTATTCTTACCTTGTTTTCCTGCCTCCCTGTGTACTTTCTTTTTGTGACATTTGCATTGTTCCATTTTCTACTTTGAAACAATTTTTTATAATTAGAGAATTGCTTCAAAGTAGCATTTTGAAATTAAAATGCATTTTAAAATTAGAGAAAATCTTCCTGCTACCCCCTCCTCAGTGATAAACTTCTTTTGAAAGTCAAGGGATGAAAGGTTTAAATAAAATTTAAAATAAATTCATGAGAATGAATGATGTATTGAAAACTAACCTATGTATGTATGACATAAACTTAAGAAAGCATATTTTAATTGAATTTGGCACATATGTATTCACAAGCCTTCCATGCTTCCAGTCTGTTTGAGGTCTTCATCTGTGGGATTAGAAGACAAATCTAATGTCCCCACCCGTAAAGGGTACTCAGGTTAGTAGGGGAGACAAACTCTTGAGATGATGAACTGGAACACTAATTACAGAGCACACCAGTAGAAGCACATTTAAAATACAGAGATGGTACTGAAGAAATCGTGACTTAGTCTGGAGAGTACAGAGAAGTTTTCTGGAGAAAGGAACCTCAAAATTGTATTTTAAAAACTGCGAAGGAGTTTTCTAGGAGGAGCAAGTGAGTGGGATCAGGGTCTTCACAGTAGAAAGGATGCTGTTAGTAAAAATGGCGATGGGTGAAATCCTATGTGTTGCTCAGGATTGTCAAGTCCTGTGAGAGGACAATGAGAAGGGGTAAGGCCTGGCAAGGCTGTGGGCGAAAGTCTTTAGATACTGAGCCGATTGCTTAGGCTTCACTGTCTGGACTGCAGGAAGCCAGTGAAGGGTTCAAAACAAGAAAGACAATTGAGCAGACTTATATAGTGGAGAAAAATTAAGCGCTATTTGAGTTGAAAGAATATGTCAGTGGGTAGAGGGAGGGGGAAGAAGTGTAACTGTGTAGATAAAGGAAACTAGTTAGGATATTATTACAAAATAAAAAAATAATAAACACAAATGCATATACACAAAACAGATACCATTATTTAAGGCAGTGCTATAGAGAAGGGAGAAAAAAATTATGAGGAGGGAGAATCACTGGAAACTGCTGGCTTCATGTAAAGGAAGACAGAGCCCAAGGTTACTTCCTGGTTTAGTGTCTTGTTGGAAGAATAAGAAATACTACCACATTCAAGGTAGGGGCATATAAAAGAAAGAGGTTCAGAGGGGGTGGGGATAGTCATTCATAACTAATATCACGAACTACGTACTCTATGCCAACATTGCTCTAAGTGCTGTGTATACAAACAGTAAACCAGATACATTTCCTGTTCTTAGGTAGTTTACATTCCACA